>WJSH01001452.1:0-36245 GCA_009757365.2 Lepidium campestre | reverse complement strand
GGATTTGATCCCTTTGCCTTTAAGTGAAAGATGCAGCTTAGATGGCAGGAAGAAAGCAGAAGAGGTTCGAAGAATCCACGCTAAGGCCAAGGAGAACATCGAGAAGAAGACTAAGCTCTATGAGAAACACGCCAACAAAATCCGCAAGGAAATGATCTTTGAAGTCGGAGATCTTGTTTGGATTCATCTCCGGAAGGATCGTTTTCCCGAGGAAAGGAAGTCCAAACTGATGCCATGAGTAGATGGACCGTTCGAAGTCGTCCAGAGAATAAATAACAACGCCTACCGTCTCGACCTAAAAGGGAAGTATCGAACATCAAGTTTCTTCAATGTTTCTGATTTGATTCCTTATGTTGCAGATACAGATTTGAGGGCAAATCCTTTTCAAGAAGGGGAGGATGATATGATTGTGACCAGTGATGAAGAGGAAGCACCAAAACCCGTGCCTGAACCTGAAGGGATAATTACTCGGTCTAAAGCAAAGGAGCTAGCTAAGAAGACTCATGGGATGATCTATGCAGAACCCGAAGCTTCCAGGGATGTATTCAACATCTTCAGAACCAGCCCAACCGATAAGCCAGGTAACTATGAATGAGTAACTAGAGTTGGGGTTCTGCACTCTTTTCCTTGGTGGAGATTTTGGTAGGAATGAGGTTCTCCATTAAGGTTTTTAACGAGGCAAAACATCAACGCTACGTCTAAGCTATTCAAGAATAGTTATTTGGTCCAGAAAAATGCTTCGTTGTTTTCTTATTTTATTTTAAAACTTCGTGCTGTTTTTAGCTTAAACTACATGCTGTTTTGTTTAAGCTTAAACCCTAAAACTTATGCCTCCTATTTAGAAGCAAACTTGTGTTTCTTTGTTCCTTTGATGAATGTTTATGAGAAAAGCCAAGAGCTTGAGTTGTTCATCCTCTTTGATTCAAAGAAATCTGAAACTCTTACAAGATTTGTTCTTCCAAGAGTTTCTTCTATCCCTTGTTCTTGTTATTCCCTTTGTCCGGATTCCGCCACCTCCACGAAGCCTCCTCTCTGCCGCGCCACCTCCTCGGACTCCAACCCGCAGCATCGTCTCTGTCAGGTTGTTTTCACCACGCTGCAGCTTCCCGTTTTCAGTCTTTTCTTCCTGTTGCATCTTCACTTTGCCACCATCATCCCGTAGCTCGACGTCACTGGGTCGACTGCGACCTTTGTTGCTGCCTCTTGCCCGCCGTGGCCCATCGCGCCGCTTTTGCCACTGCAGCATCGTTCTCGTTCAGCTCCTTCACGCGCGCCACCTTTGTTGTTCGAAGTCTCCACCACGTAGCTCTGAGCCCGCCAATCCCACCACCTTATAACTCCCCGCCGTCAGCCTCCTTCTTCTCACTGAACCCGCCGACATCAACCTCCACTTCTTCTCCGCCGCGCCACACCTTCATCGTCACGTAGAGCACAGAACTTCCGCCGAACTTCCGCCGAAGTTCAACGCTTGGCATCTTTGGGTTTCCTTCAGCCTCCTTATTAGCCTTCGTTCAGAGACCGATTCCCAGGATCCTATCATTCTGCATTGCCTATCCTGATGTTTATATACAAGGAATCCCTTGTTAGTACTAACCTTGCACAGGAGCTTCCTAGTGGGATGTCTAAGCTTTTGCATGATTATGCAGACGTGTTTCCTGAGGAGATTCCCCAAGGATTACCTCCGATTCGAGGCATAGAGCATCAGATTGACTTAGTACCATGTTCAGCATTACCGAATCGACCCGCCTACCGAACCAACCCGGTCGAGACCAAAGAACTTTAGAAGCAAGTTGAAGATCTAATGAGCAAGGGTCACATCCGAGAGAGTATGAGTCCGTGTGCTGTACCTGTTCTGTTAGTGCCAAAGAAAGACGACACTTGGAGGATATGTGTTGATTGTCGAGCCATCAACAACATCACTGTCAAATACCGACACCCAATTCCGAGGCTAGACGATATGCTAAACGAGTTGTGCGGATCAACCATCTTCACTAAGATAGATCTCAAGAGTGGTTACCACCAAATCAGAATGAAGAAAGGCAACGAATGGAAAACCGCTTTCAAGACCAAACAAGGCCTCTACGAGTGGCTAGTCATGCCCTTCGGTCTCACCAATGCGCCAAACACCTTTATGAGGCTAATGAACCACATCCTGAGATCATTCATCGGCGTATTCGTGGTGGTTTACTTCGATGATATCCTAATCTACAACAAGAGTTTGGAAGCGCATCTCACTCATATCCAATCGGTTCTTGAAGTTTTACGTTCTGAAAATCTGTTTGCTAACTTAAAGAAATGTTCCTTTTGCAATGATCAAGTTGTTTTCCTAGGCTTTGTTGTTAGCGCAGATGGAGTTAAGGTAGATGAGGAAAAGATCAAGGCAATTAAAGAATGGCCGAGCCCTAAGAGCATCAGCGAAGTCCGGAGTTTCCACGGCTTAGCTGGCTTCTATAGGCGTTTTGTGAGAGATTTCAGCACCATTGCTGCTCCGCTAATTGAGGTCATCAAGAAGGACGTGAGATTTAGATGGGGCGACGCGCAGGAGAAGGCTTTCCAAATCCTTAAAGAGAAGCTTATCAATGCACCTCTTCTAATATTTCTTGATTTCCTTAAAAATTTTGAGATTAAATGCGATGCTTCTGGTGTAGGTATTGGGGTTGTCCTAACATAAGACAAGAAACCCGTGGCTTATTTTAGTGAGAAACTTGGCGGGTCAACCTTGAATTATCCCACCTACGATAAGGAGTTGTATGCCTTAGTAAGAGCTCTACAAACTTGGCAGCACTATCTATGGCCAAAGGAATTCATCATACATACAGATCATGAATCCCTTAAACACCTCAAGGGACAACAAAAGTTGAACAAGAGACATGGCAGGTGGATTGAGTTTATAGAAACCTTCCCGTACGTTATCAAGTACAAGAAAGGTAAGGACAATGTCGTCGCCGACGCATTGTCCCGGAGGTACACTCTAATCTCGACCTTAACTTCTAAACTCTTTGGATTTGATTTGATCAAGGAATTGTATGAGCTTGATGTTGATTTTAAGGAGTACTATGCCAAGTGTTCTAGGTTTGCTTTTGAGAAGTATCATAGACATGACGGATACCTCTTCTTTAGCAATCGATTGTGTATTCCTAATAGCTCAATGCGAGAACTGCTGGTCCGCGAAGTCCATGGAGGGGGATTGATTGGTCATTTTGGCGTGACAAAGACGCTACTTGGACTACAAGATCGGTTCTATTGGCCGAACATGAAGAAAGAGGTAAAAAAGATTTGTTCTAGGTGTGCTGTGTGCAAAATGGCTAAGAGCAAAGTGCAGCCTCACGGTTTGTATACTCCTCTCCCTATCCCTTCACAACCTTGGACTGAAATTGCGATGGACTTTGTGATTGGTTTACCTCGAACCAGAAATGGTAGAGATTCGATTTTTGTAGTTGTTGACAGGTTTAGCAAGATGGCTCACTTCATAGCTAGCCATAAGACAGATGATGCTGTAAGTGTAGCCAACCTGTTCTTCAGAGAAGTCGTGAGACTACATGGGATGCCTCAAGTCATTGTGTCGGATCGAGACACCAAGTTCCTGAGCCACTTTTGGCGCACACTTTGGGCCAAGCTAGGAACAAAGCTGTCCTTTTCCACAACGTGTCATCCTCAGACGGACGGACATACCGAAGTGGTAAACCGGTCCCTTTCTACTCTTTTACGAGCCATGGTGAAAGGCAACTTCAAGTCTTGGGAAGAATATCTCCCGCATGTTGAGTTCGCTTACAACTATGCTAAGCATTCTGCTACCCTTTTTTCTCCTTTCGAAATTGTTTATGGGTTTAATCCCAGTTCGCCTTTAGACTTGATCCCTTTGCCTTTAAGAGAAAGATGCAGCTTAGATGACAGGAAGAAAGCAGAAGAGGTTCGAAGAATCCACGCTAAGGCTAAGGAGAACATAGAGAAGAAGACTAAGCTCTATGAGAAACACGCCAACAAAGGCTGCAAGGAAATGATCTTTGAAGTCGAAGATCTTGTTTGGATTCATCTCCGGAAGGATCGTTTTCCCGAGGAAAGAAAGTCCAAACTGATGCCACGAGTAGATGGACCGTTCGAAGTCGTCCAGCGAATCAAGAACAATGCCTACCGTCTTGATCTAAAAGGGAAGTATCGAACATCAAGTTCTTTCAATGTTTCTGATTTGATTCCTTATGTTGCAGATACAGATTTGAGGGCAAATCCTTTTCAAGAAGGGGATGATGATATGATCGTGACCAGTGGTGAAGAGGAAGCACCGGAACCCGTGCCGAAACCAGAACCTGAAGGGATAATCACTCGATCCAAGGCAAGTGAGCTAGCCAAGAAGACTCACGCTATGATATATGCAGAATCCAAAGCTTCAATAGACGTGTTTAACATCTTCAGAACCAGCCCAACCGATAAGCCAAGTAACTATGAATGAGTAGCTAGCGTTGGGTTCTGCACTCTTTTCCTTGGTGGAGATTTTGGTAGGAAGGAGGTTCTCCATTAAGGTTTTTAACGAGGCAAAACCTCGACACGACGTCTAAGCTATTAAGGAATAGTTATTTGGCCCAGAAAAAATGTTTCGTTGTTTTCTTGTTTTATTTTAAAACACCATGCTGTTTTTCGCTTAAACTACATGTTGTTTTTATTTAAGCTCAAACCCTAAACTTATGCCTCCTATTTAGGAGCAAACTTTGGTTTCTTGTTCCTTTGATGAATGTTTATGAGAAAAGCTATTTGCTTGAGATTGTTCATCCTCTTTGGTTTGCAAGACAAAACCCAAAATCTTTACAAGAGATAACTCTTCCAAAGATTTCTTCTATCCTTCACTTCTCGTCACCTTCACGTGCCCGGAAACTCGCCGCCGCCGTCCCCTCTCGCTCCTTGTTCGCAGCTCCGTCAGTCTTGCCGCGCCTCGCCCTGAAAGTTCTTCTTCTTCCTCCGCAGCGCCGCTTCTCATTCACTTCCATAACCCCGCCGAGCCACCATCGTTCACGTCCTTTTTCCAAGTAGCGCCGTCAGCCTTGCCGAGCCACCATCGCAGCACCGTCAGCCTTGCCGCGCCTCGCCACGGAGTTTCTTCTTCTTCCTCGACAGAGCTGCTTCTCGTTCACCCTCTTACCCAAGCCGAGCCGCCATTGTTCTCGTCTGGTTTCGAGCAGAGCCGCCGTCAGCTGCTCTCTTCCCTCGCCGTACCGCCGCCTTCGACTACTCCTCTCTTGCGGCGTCTCACCATAGCCTTGTTTCGGAGCTTCGCATCCTTGGGTCCATATCAGGGGTTGTGTTATTTTCTTTAATTGATTCGTCACTTTCTTTTCTATTAACACAAATGGAAATAACATAAATAATTAAAATATTAGAATTATAAAAAAATTATAATAAATCTTATAAAATATAAAAACAGAATTTTAAAAATTTTACATGTGAAGATTGTGTGTCATTAAATTCTTTAATAAGTTTCATCTTATTGACCAATTGATTCACCTTAAAAGTCTGATCATGAAAATTACTCTGATATTTATTTTTAACCCCAACTATAAATAGGAAAGCTTTTCCTGCTAAATTGATAATCAGAGTAGGTATATCTTCTCAATTTTCAAACTGAAAATAATTAGTTACACAACAAATTTAATTGTGGTTATAAATAGTTAACAATATTTTAATAAAATAATCAAAAACTTTTTCCATACCTTCTCGATTGAATTTGTCAAGTCTGAAGTGGATCTCTGAATAATTTGTGTAGATACCCAATCGAACATCAAAAATCTTGTTTCACCAGTGTTATCCCGGATATTTAAAAAATGTAATACCTTAAAATAAAACATTACTTTATTCGATTAAATAGTAAATAAAAAATAAAAGTAAACAATTACAGATCAATAAAAATAAAAGTTATTGCAACGATTTTTAACAATATGATTACTTATGAGAACGACTTTTAATTAAATAATATATTTTAATTATTTTTATAATAATATTTCTAGTAGTAGAATTAGTTATAGATTAATATGAATTTTGTATATATAAAAGATAAATGAATTCTTATTTTGACACCACATCAGTGACACTATGATTGTATTTTGAACAATTCCACACACGTTTAACAATTGAAAGATCTTTAGAGTCACTTGTTTATTCAAAACAATCAACATGAAAAACTTTCTTATTGCATACTTTGCAACTTAAGTAACATCATCCATAGTCATCATCAATTGAATGAATTGTGATCATTGTAACATAAGACCCAATCTAAATAAAATAAAAATAATTTATTTTAAATTTAAACATAAAGATAAATAATATTAAAATAAATAAATAGGATAATGTTTACCTGTTTTGAATCAAGTTCTCTAACTTTTTTTTTTGGATAACATTGAAAAAGAGTTCAACTCATTGTTTGAGTTTTGTTCTGCCAATACAATCTGCAACTCATCATTAGGAAGCCTACAATATAGAAAATTATAAATATGTTAAAATATAAATAATGTTATTTTAAAATATATCATCGAAATAAGTACACTATGTAAATCAATTATAAAGGTTTAGAAATATACTTGCACTTTAAGTCCAACACCTCCGTAATTTTCTCATTATCAAACCAGATTTGGGTACACTCAATAGCATTAGAAATAGTTGTAATATCTGAAATTAAGTACTAAATATTAATAAACGAATCGAAAAAATCGGAAGAAATTGGAAATAATCAAAAAATTGGAAGAAATTGAGAAAAATGAGAAAACAATTGTTACCTCTAAAAGTTTTTATCTTTCAAAATTGCAAAACACAAAAGTATGTAAGCCAAATCCCCTTTTTTTTTCCAACAATATCAGCATATTTTCCCCACAAAACACACGTTAACCTAATATCTCTGCATGAAGTAAAATATAAACGTTCACAATTTATATAATTAAAATACTTATTTATTTAAAAAATAAAATAAAAAAACTTACTAAGCATTCCTAAGAATAATATTTAGCCGTTTACTTGGTTTTCCATTCACTTCGGTTATTTGACTATTACCAACTTGAACCAATTGTCCAATGACATTTATAAAAAATAAATAAACACTGTATTTAGTATCACAACATAAATCAATTATATAAACTAAATTATAAACATAAAAATAAATTTTTGAAACTTACACATTATTTACCTTTGAAATACATATATTTAAGTCGCTCATTGAGTATTTTACTAAAATCACCAAATTTTAATCCCAAAATCGATTCTGAAAAATAATCACATGACCTAACCGTGGTAGTTTTCAAAAACGCGTTTCTTCACTTATGAGTTAAGTTCGGTAAAATCCGGTTGCAAGACTGGCAAGAAGGTTTATAATAATTTTAGTACTTCCTTTCTCAAGAAGATTAATGTATTTGGAAATAAATTCCTTCTTCACGCTACATTGAATTTTTTCACCCTACAAAAAACAGAATTAGTTTAGCAAATATTATGATTGATTTTAAATTATAATAGAAAAAATATATGATTACAAACCTTTGAATCACTAAGAACAATCTCTAATGTTTGACCAAATTTTGCAGTGAATACCTTCCACGACTTTAGAATTTTAACTTTAATTCTCCAATGTTGTTTGGTAGGTTTTAAAGAAGAAATTTCTTAGAATGACATTATGAAATCGACAATATAAGTAGAGAAAACAAAAATCTTTGTAGATCGAAGATAAGAAGAAGCTCTAGTCTTTGTAAATTTGAGAATTAATGAAAGAAATAAACGTTTATTTAAATAGAAGAATTAACAAAATCTTAGTAGGTTTAGGAATTAGTAAAGAATATTCTTTACACTTATTAATAACATATTTTTAAGAATTAATTATGATAATGAACAATATTCTCATGTAAAATGATTAAATTTGTTAATCAAATTGTTAAATATATTACGTTAACGATATAATTAGTTATGCTAACAATTTTAACGATATATAAGATTATGATAACGATTTTTAATGATATTATCATAATATTCTTTTTAGGAGAGTTAGTTATTGCTACGATTTTATTATATAAGAGACTATTTTATATTATGTCTAATATGGAAAATCTCTATATTCAAAAAAAGATGAATAAGAAATGATTGTTTTTAATATAGTGTTATTAAATAAAATTTAAAATGAAATAAATTTGGGAATTTGGAATTAGAATTTATTTAAAAAAAATTGAACAAAACTTAGACCAAATTACGATTTCGGGTGATTAGACCATAGACATATTTGTATTAACAGGCTATATATTATATCAATTTGATATATTTAAAATATAAATTAAATATCTATTTACCACTCCACTTCCTCCCTCTCCCATCCACCATTGATGAACATGCAAAGAAAACTCAATCTTCAAAAATCTTCTTTGGTAAGTTTTACTTCTTGTAGATTAAAAAATCAGAGGTTTATTTAATTAGAATAGTGAGATTTGGATCCCGTGAGGTTGATATTGTTTTGGTCGTAAATGATGTGTTGATATTATTGGTCTATTATAGCCTTATTCGAAAAAGTAAAATAATAGATTTCAAAATATAAAATTTACTTACTTGGATTTTAAATCTAAAACTTTTTGAATCTTGTCATCATTGATCCATATTTGAGTACACTCAAATGCATTTCAGATGCTTTTTTCCTCTTTTTAACAATTTGTATATATTAGACATAACCACTATAAATAAATTTTAAATTACAAAAATATCTAAGAAAATACCTTTCACTATTTTTATTTTCCAAAACTGAATGACAATAATGAAATTTTGCTCCAGAAATTTTGAAGCATGCTCTTAGACATAGTAAGCATACTTATCTCATTTGAAAGAACTATAAAATATAAATATATGTTAACAGAATGGAAGAACTATAAAATACTATATATTACGTAAATATGTAAAGAATATATTAAAAAAACTCATTAAAATAGGCAACCACATGTGATCGTGACTTTAGTGTGATTCCAATGGCAAAATACTATAACATAAAATATGGAAAATAGTTCAATTATATGTAGTTAATTTACTCTGAATTTTTTATTTCAATATTCATTATTTTTCTTTATCTACCACTTAGATTAGAAAACTCAATATTTCCAACATGTAAAACTTGACCAATGACATATACAATTATAGTAAAAAATGTAAATCAGTGTTTTGAAAATAAGATATGAATATATATATATATATATATAAAATAAATTAATATATATGTTATATATATAAATTACTTACCAATCAAATAGTTGTCTTTAAGTTTTCCATTATGAAAATCTGTAAAATCTGCAAAAAACAAACTTAACAAATTCTTTGGGAGAGGGTAACTTATTTTCACAGAGGTAATATTCGTAAATGAAATCTTGAATTTGTGATGAGTAATTCGGTATAAAGCACTTGCTGGGCCATTAGCGAAATTACTAAGAATTTTTTAATCACCTTGTTTAAGTAGATAATATGTTTCTTAATTAATTCCTCTTTGACATTGCAATGAATCGTTGAGCGATAATATAAAATTGCTATAACATAACATTATAAACATTTAAGTAATAATTGTATTGAAGGAAACAAAAGTAACAGCTGATTGTATCAAATTACGTACGTAGCTCCTTTATAATAATAATAGCTTTATCATAAAGAGTATATAAAGATAAATTATTTTAATGTTAAAATATTTTAATCACCTTTTCATCACATGAAATCATTTTAATTGTTTGACCATATTGGGATGAATATGCCTTCCATAATCTTAGAATTTTGACACGGATCTTAGAATATTGTTTGACTGGTTACAAGCTCAAGACATCAGTAAAAGACATAATTTATTATGTTTTGGTTGTGGAGGAACTCAAAAATAAGGATTACATAGGCGTAAAGAAAGATACTAAATCGCTCAAATAAAATGTGAATTTATAATAAATTCAGTTAGGAATTTGTTTAATGGGTTTTGAAATTCGAAAGATTGTATAAAATTTTTGGGTTGTTATCGTTATTGTATAAAATTCGAAAGATTCAACATTTTTTGAATCATTGTTCAACCGTACAACGATTTTTTTGGTAATTTTATTTTTTCCGTAAACATATAAATATTTTTGTAATTGATTTTTAATATAATAGTTTAAATAAATAGAATGAATATAAATAGATCACATGATCAACTCGATTACCATTTTATTTGTAGCTATGGTGTTCTATTTTTTAGGAACCAATAACCATTATCTCCTTATTGAAGTCACATTTGTTTTTGGAGTCGTTGTTCAACGGCACAACGATTTTTTTGGTATTAGTTTATAGAGTATTACAACTAGATAACTATAGATTGAAGCATATTTAATTTTAGGTGCAAGTCTATTTTCATAGGTGTATGTTCATTTCTTTTTATCCAATTTGCCCATATGCTTGTGTCAGAAGAAGAAAATGCATCTCTTCTTAAGTTTGAAAGAAAAAAATTAAAAAGTTAAAAGAAGCCAACATTCCCAATCTTTTTAGTATTTTTCTCTCTTCTTCTCCTATTCTCTCACGTTCTCTTTCCTCTCTTTTTCTTCTTTTTCTCCAAACTTTTCCCAATAAAATCTTTTCTCCTCTAATCCATATGATTTTTTCAAAATTAGCTCACAACAACCATCTCTAAATCTAAGAAACTCATATCTTATTTTATGTGTAATTTTTTTTTTCTTTTTAAATCGAAAATCCTCCATTAAGCTCTGAAATCGAATTTCTCAAGTCTCATATTCGGTAAATGAAATCTAGGTTGAAGCCTAAAAAAAAATCTGTTATTGGTGCTCAGAAATCAAATCTCGTGAGTCTCATGCTCTCATGCTCAATCAACGTAATATGGGTTTAAGCCTATGAAAAAATCTACTTTCTTCCCTTTATTTCTTCCATTTTCACCAAAATAAGTCTCTTTATCCTATAATCCTGATTCACCAACCTCTTAATCTCACTATAACACGAAAAAACGCTTAGAGAATTGCCATGAACATTAAACCAAAATTTGATGTCCCTAATTTCTAACAAAAACGTATGAAGAAGATGAAAATGAATTGACAATATGTTATCAGATAATAAATGTATTATCATATAATAAATATATTTGACGAATGTTTATCATATAATAAATATGTTAACGGGTAATACATGTATTAGTCAGATAATATATGTGCTAATACCTGTATAATCATATAATAAATATATATGACGAATGTTTATGAGATAATTAGTATGTGTTAACATGCAACATATGTGACAATTAAATATATGTTCTTAGATAACAAATGCGTTAACAAGTAATAAATATATTAACGAGTAATATATGTGTTAACGCATAACATATATGTAATCACATATGTGTTTTCAGATGATATATAAATTAGCGGTTAATTTATGTGTTATTCTAGTTATATATGTGTTAACAGATAATTATTACGGAGACAACACATTAAAAGAGGGGACAACACATTAAATGCATTGTCCCCTTGTCCCTCTCCCTTCTCATTTACAAGGCTAGTTTGGTCTTTTATTGTGATGAACCATAGTTATATACCTAATTACACTTAATTCATAGTTATTTTCTTCATTATTTCTCAATCTATGAATATTAGATTAATTCAGTCTAGTTTATATATATTAACTTATTAGTTCAAAACAGGCTATTTCTTAGTTGTTATCGTAAATTTTTTATATTATTAGAAAAAGGTAATGAATATAATAGTTATTTGATGTAGATTCAAAATAGGGTGTACAATTACTATATAAGGTTAATAGTATAGGATTGTAAATAAAGATTTCCCTAATTACCTATTTAAATTTTTTTAAACATTAATGATTATTTATATTTTCTAATGGTATTCATTGTAAATAAGTATCAAATTAAATGTTATAGTCTCAAAAGCTTACCCTATATTCTTCTCTATAATTGTTCATATTCCACAAATTATCAAATATCATATTGTTTAAGGAGATCCTTCTAATTTCATCAGGAGATCCTTCTAATTTCATCAGTTCATTTTGGAATGAGTTTGTCTATGTAATGAATTTTTGTTTTCAATAAATTATGATTTTATTAATATTGGTATTGACTATTTCTTTAAATTAATATAAATGGATAGAATATGTAGATTTGAAAAGTATAAAAACATTTTAGAAATTTATAATAAAATGGTAAAACAAAACATTATAAAATTATTTATTTTAAGTAGAAAATAGAGTGTTGAGGACACGAAGCCTAGTGGTAGTGGCCTCTTTACAAATCCTCTGTCACCGGGGTTCGATCCCTCCCTGCTACAAGTGGAGGAAAAAAATAGATTTTAGGGAATGAGCTTTGGGTTACGGATCGGACCTTGTCGATCCGATTATTGAACAAAAAAGAGAGTAGAAAATAGAGTACACCATTGGAGAAAGTTTCTTCTCTATTTTTAAATAACTCTATTCTTAGACAAAAGATAGAACACACCAACGGAGATATTCTAAGGAAGCATAGTCTCTATTTGAAGCCATCAAAATGCAATTTTGGAACCACTATAATTGAATACTTGGGCACTTTATCTCGGACTAAGACAAGCAAAGCATGGTCTCAACCTAAGTCAAGAAGGAGCTTCGAAGTTTCCTCGGACTTGCTGGTGTAGCGCACATCAGTTAGAATGGGGATGGATGTCTGGAGGTGGAAAATGTGTACGTGAAGAGATAGATTTGCTCAACCTATCGAACATGCTCGATCGATAGGGACCCTGCTCAACTCGCCAATCACAAGGAACAGAGAGGTGAGACTCTGCTACATAATGACTCGCGAGAATCATTGGTCCAGGTTTCTAGGAACATAACTCATGGTTCACGTGACTAGGGTTTTGTGAGAGAATTCTCAATTTTCTTATTCAATAAACGGCCAAAGAAAAATTACAAGGACTGGAAGTTTATATAAGAAATCCTAGAGACACTTATTGGACCTAAAACAAAAGACCCAACTTATTAATTAACTAAATAATAATAAAAATAATGAATCTAATAAAATGCCCAAATAAAAAGAAAAACCCATAGGGTTTATCAAACTCAAGAAAATGACAGAAAATGCCGATGACTCATGCTCCTAATTAGTCCTCCGTGCAACTCACACTGCACTAGAAGCTCACCAAGGCCTAACATAGGCATGCTCCATGTCTTCCTGGATCAACCATAGTGCCACGCTGCACCAGATCCCTCCTAGTCTGGAAGACTCGACCCCGAGTATGAGCTAGTTTTGTCATGCTCTTCAGTGGCTCATGGGTCTTAATACTCATTCTTCTTGTCGGTTTCAAGCGATGGGATTACTTGAACTTCAGTTACATTAGTCCGACGAAGGCACAACTCCTCATCATCCGGGACATTGCCGTAAAGACGTGTCTCTTGCTGCTTCTGGATGATTCCTCCAATCTCCTCTCCGCATCGTGTTACCTACAAGTAGCTTTCCGAAGAGTTCTCATTTAGGGGTTTCCACGTTGTATGTTCTCGGATCACCTCTGAGTGGATTAGTGCACAAGACATAGGCTGAATCCTATCACGCACATAAGAAGTGTATACACTGCGTATACCATTGCGTATGGCTCGTCTATCAAGTTTCCATAGACGATTCAACAACACGTCACATACACTCATTGGATCTTGGCCAGAGTTGGTGTTGTCTTGATTAATGCCTCATACAAAGAAAGGCACCCAATCTCCATTGTGCGTACATCTTGAAGTTCCAGCTAAGACTACCATCATGACAATCCTCACAATGTTCTCTTCCTCATAATGAGCGCCTCGGTCTTTGAAGAATGACATCCACATCTTGTCTTCGTTGCATGCGCCAAGATGCACAACCTCCACTTGCTTCTCTTGTCTTGCAACATCCTTCATAGCTGCTTTAAACCATGCATTAGGTGGAGTAAGAGTGTGTATATTACCTCAAAGATGGAGGACACGCGAGTCAAAGAACCCATCATTGATTGCACGTCGGTTGAACAACCATCGCATCTCTAAGAGCACACGACACACATTCACTAGAACTACATCATAGCTGATGCAATTCTTGTCCATGTCGTCCACAACAAACGACACAAGAGGGCTCAGCCCAATCTTCACTTTGCCGCCCGACTAAATCCAAGGCAATGTATTTGGCTTACGGCATGTCTGATCCATAACGGAAAAAGACCAAACAAACTCGGTTGAGACTACATCCCTATAGTCTCCTGGATCAATGAGAAGGATGCAAGCCACTCTTTTTACTATGCACCTCAACCTAAACACCTCGTTCCTTAGATAAAGGTTGAACAAGAATAGTAGTACCTGGTCATGGTGGTGCATCATGAACGCGAGTCGTGTTCCATCAGCATTCTCTTTCCCATCGACTTCAAGCTTCATAGTTTGATCCAAGGAGTACAGCATCAAGGCTGGCTCGTTGTTCTCCTTATACATCAGAGACAGCTGATCAATATCTCCAACACTCATACTTGACCTAGACTTGTCATCAAATCCGTTTTCACTGAGCAAACTCTCTAAACAAGGCAAACGGGAAATCTTATAGTTTAGAAGTTGAATAACTTTTAAACCATGATGAATGTTGTAGCCAATCCAACTCCATGTGTACCCCTGGTATTACAAGAAGCCACACCAATTTGGTTTGATGCTTAATTCCTTATAGTTTGGATGTACCCCTGGTATTACAAGAAGCCACACCAATTTGGTTTGATGCTTAAGTCCTTATAGTTTGGATGTAATCCTCCAGTGAGTGCACGTAGCTTCAGATCAGGTAGGCGGGAAATCACCTGGCTTGTAAGCTGCATAACTCCTTCACCTGAACTCTGATTACGCTGATTCCATTTTTTGGCGTGATCTAGATGACCTGACAAGATTTTTCAAGTGGTATCATGCTCTAACAGTTCGTGGTTCAGCCGTGACAGATCGAACAATGACCACGGGTCTGCAGCAGCTTCAAAGGCAAGGCAGTCGAGTATCACCTGGTTTGTAAAATCGACTTCATTTTTGGTCGGAGATTCTATTAAACCAATTCTACCTTGGAATGAATCCTTTTTGACCTACGTTTCTACAGAAACTTATGTTGTTTCTTAAATCCTCACAGTTTGATCGGAAATCTCCAATCACTACACGTATGTCCAAACCGATCAAGTCGGAATTTGCCAGTCTTGGAACCTGCATATCTTTTTCATAGAAACTCCAAATCGACTGATTTCACTTCCTCCACATCAAGGACTGAGTCAAAAACCCATAGGAATTAAAATCGTAACCGAATACCTTATAGTTTGTTTGAAACATATGAAATAGTGAACATATGTTCCCTCTATAAGCTGCTGAAGGCTATCTGCGTTTTCCTTTTTTGTTTGGCATTGCAGCTTGAATGTCATGGCTCCTCTCCTGATCCCTAATAATTTGATTCAGTTCAACCTCAAGCTCTTGTTTGACCCCTTCTTCATAGGTATTATAGATTGGTTCACCTGTGATATCTACGTATGGCTCTTCTTCTACATCTTCACCATGAGACTCAGTTTCATGGTTCTTCTTCAAAGGTTTGAGCACAACGTGGTTCATGGGAGTGATAGCAGCACATGGTGAGGATGTGGCTGCTCTGTCTTGGCGGGGATGGTGGTGAGCAAGAGCGAAACATGTTGTTGCATCTGCTCGATGGCTAGGAGGATATTGGTGAGATCGATGGTGGTGGTGGTGGGGAGATCGATACACGATCATGGCATAGCAGCTCGATCCTTGGCTCTTATACCAAGTTAATGTAGCGCGCAGCGGTTAGAATGGGGATGGATGTCTGGAGGTGGAAAATGTGTATGTGAAGAGATAGATTTGCTCCACCTATCGAACATGCTCGATCAATAGGGACCCTGCTCAACTCGTCGATCACAAGGATCAGAGAGGTGAGACTCTGCTACACAATGACTCGCGAGAATCATTGGACCAGGCTTCTAGGAACAGAACTCATGGTTTACGTGACTAGGGTTTTGTGAGAGAACTCTCAATTTTCTTATTCAATAAACGGCCAAAGAAAAGTTACAAGGACTAAGAGTTTATATAAGAAACCCTAAGGTTTCTTTAGACACTTATTGGGCGCAAAACAAAAGGCCTAAAACACAAAGTCCAACTTATTAATTAACTAAATAACAATAAAAATGTATACAAGTGAGTTGTGTAGAGAGCATATACTCTTAACATATTTAAGGTATAAGCCCTTTGTGAGCTGGCTATTAGCTCACTGAGACGTACCAAGTTCCGGTTTGGACTTGGGAACTCGTAACCTTCTTGTGTCTTTAATTTTGCACCTGAACAAATACACAAACAATACCTAACAGAACATTAGAACTAGTAAAAAACACCACAAATGGTATCAGAGCACCCATGTTGTTGTTAAAGGTGTAAGCTTTAGAGGAAAAGATAAAGTTATATCAAGAAAGGTGAAGTCTTTGGAGAGATAAACCAATCTTCAAGAAAAAAGGTAACACCTTTAAAACCAGAACAACAAAAAAAGAGTGTTTTTTGAAGGAGTTCCTCTGTATCTTTGTGTCTTCTATTTGTTGTGCTCGTTTGCTCTGCTTGTTGTTTCCAGAAAAAACACAAGAAACAGACAATGGAACCAACTCAAGGCAGATTTAAAGTAGATAAGTTTGATGGTGAAGGAGATTTCACCATTTGGAAACACAAAATCCTTGCCACACTTCAAATTTTGGGTTTAGACTCAGTTCTGCAGGCTAGGGAACCTGTTCGTGACTCCTTAGTAACCAGCACTGAAAGTGAAGCTGAAAGAACAGGTGAAGGAGAGGTTGTAAAAGAGTATCAAGTCAAAACTCTTTCACACAGATTCAATCTAAAGCAGACCTTTTATAGCTTCAAGATGGATGAAAGCAAGAATCTAGACAGAAGCCTAGACACCTTCATCAAGCTAATCTCAGACTTGTCTAGTCTAAAGGTTGTCATGGATGATGAAGACCAAGATGCCATTCTCATGAACAGCTTCCCCAAGCAATTTGAGAATCTAGTTCACACCTTAAAGTATACTAGTGGCAGAGGCACAATCACAGTCAAGGAGATTATCAGGTCAGCTTATTCTATTGAACAAGAGCTGAAAAAAGAAAAGGGTCTACAAGCAGAAAATTGGAAGTGAAGGCTTAGTCTTACAAGTAGAGAGGAAAAACAGAAAAGAGAAGCAAGTCTAGATCTAAATCAAAGAAGACTTGTTGGATATGTGATAGTCCATACCACTTTAAGGCAGAATGTCCCAAGAGGGGACATAATAGTTCTAGCCAAGCAAAGTCTGGAAACGCAGAAGCTGCAGTTGCAAAGGTTGAATGGATATAACCAATTATATTAGCAGTCACAGCAAAATCTACTAGAAACGAGTGGGTGATAGATTCTGGATGTTCCTATCACATCACATTCATAAGAGAATTGATGATAAATGTAAGGAGACTGATGGTGGGAGAGTCCTAATGAGAAACGATACTAGTTGCGATATCACAACAATTGGAGACGTGGAGATCATCAATCACAATGGAATGCATGTGACATTAACATAAGTAAGATATGCACATGCAACAAGAAGAAATCTTATCTCATTATGACAGTTGGAAACTCAAGGATGTTGGTATCAATCTAGGAGTTTCAGATTGTGTGTGTACAAAGAGGAGTTGGAGGTACTTCTTGGTGAATACAGAGGCACACTGTACTTTCTGAAAGGAAAGCCAAGATTGGAACATGCTTTCACTGTTGAGAAAACACTAAGCAATACTGAATTGTGGCACATCCGACTTGGCCACATAAGTGACAAAAGTCTCCAGCTGTTAGTGAAACAAGAGTTGTTGGGAAAAGATAAAATTACTACAATTGACAATTGTGAGCCTTGTATACTCGGTAAGTCTCACAAGTTGTCATTCAAGAGTGGAAAACACACCTAAAGTGAAGCTCTTGAATACATACACTTGGACTTATGGGCTCTCCAAATGTGACACCGAGTTTATCTAAATGTCAATACTACATTTCCTTTGTAGATGAATACACTAGGAAGGTGTGGATCTATTTCTTAAAGAAAAAGGATTAGACAATTACAAGATTTGTTGAGCGGAAAATTCTGGTTGAAGATAAGAGTGGTAAGTGAGTGAAGGCTTTGAGGACATATAATGGGCTGGAATATTGTAACTGTATTCGACAATTACTGCAGGGAAAATGGGATTGTAAGACACAAAAAATGTCCATACACTCTCCAACAGAATGGGGTGACTGAAAGGTTAAATCGGACAGTATTGAAAAGAGTGAGAAGTTGGTTAAGTGAATCAGGTATGGGAGAAGGTTTTTGGGCAGAGCATCATCGATTGTTGTGTATGTGTTAAATAGAACTCCATCATATGCGATTAAGTTCTAAATTCCAGAGGAATTGTGGGCTAGAAAACGACAAGAATATGGACATATGAGGAGGTTTGGGTGCCTAACATATTATGTGAGGACATTCTTTACAAAGATTTCCAAAATCAGACAGATAATGAACAAATTATCTCAAAGTCCAAAGGGAAAAAGAGTGTCTTTTGTACTGCCAAATGAGGAGATTAGGGAAATATCTGAAACAATAAGTGTTCCATCTCAAGGTGGAGCTACTTCAGAGGTAGAAGAAATAGTAAAAGATGCAGATATAGTAGAGGAAGAACCAAAAACCAATGAGCTGCAAGACTATCAACTTGGTAGGGACCGTAAGAAGAGAACTAACATCAGGGCTCCCAGTAGGTTTGATGATGATGATGTTTTTTGCTTTTGCATTGAATATGAAACAAGTGGTGGAAGTAGAAGAACCCAGAACCTACTAAGAAGCTATAACTGGGAAAGACAAAGAACTATGGATTGAAGCCACTAAAGAAGAAATGGATTCATTAACCAGAATCTTCACATGGAATCTAATAGAAAGATCAAGTGATCAAAGGACAATTGGTTGCAAGTGGATCTTTAAGTTAAAGCCAAGAATACCCGAGGTTAAAGGATCAAGGTACAAGTCCAGGTTGGTGGCTAAGGGGTTCAGACAATAAGAAGGAATTGATTACCATGAAGTGTTCTCACCGCTGGTAAAACATGTCACCATAAGACTGATTTTGTCTATGGTAGTCAAATTTGATATGGAATTGGAACAACTTGATGTGAAAACTGCATTCCTTCATGGGAATTTGGATGAGATGATCTTAATGGAGCAGCCAGAGGGGTTTGACGATGGAGATAAAGTTTGTTTACTACAAAAATCAATCTACAAATTAAAACAATCCCCTATGCAACGGAATTTGCGCTTTGATTGGTTCATGAAATCTCAAGCTTACACTAGAAGTGAACATGACCCGTGTGTTTACTTTAAGGAATTTGGTAAGACTGATTATGTCTACCTCCTACTCTATGTGGATGACATGTTAGTAGCAGTTATAGACATAAGAGAGATTTCAATATTGAAAGGGATTTTGAGCAAAGAGTTTGAGATGAGGGATCTAGGACCAGCAAAAAGAATTCTGGGTATTGACATCATTCGGGACAGAGAAAAAGGAGTCTTGAGACTGTCACAGAAAAGATACTTGGAAAAGGTGTTGAAAAGTTCCATATGGAAAATGCTAGACCAGTTCAAACTCCTATGGGTTCTCAATTCAAACTGAGAAGCACAAAACCTGAAGAAAAGGCAGCTGTTCAGGAAGAGATGAAGGAAATACCTTACTCAAGCGTGGTGGATAGTCTAATGTATGCAATGGTCAGTACTCGTCCAAATCTTGCGTACTCTATGGGTTTAATCGGTCGGTTTATAAGCTCACATAGCAAAGAGCATTGGGAAGCAGTCAAGTGGGTGTTACACTATATCAAAAACACATTAGATTATGAGCTAAGATTCACAAAATCTAAAGACTTCGAAGTCAGGGGCTTTAGTGACAGTGATTATGCAGCAGATCTTGATAAAAGGAGATCAATTACCGGATATGTGTTTCAGGTGGGTGAGAACACGGTGAGTTGGAGATCTGGACTTTAACATGTAGTTGCTCTATCAACTACATAGGCTGAATACATGACTTTGGTCGAGGCTGGAAAAAGAAGCATTGTGGTTACAAAGAATTATAAGTGAATTAGGTTTTAATCAAAACCAGACATAAATATTCTATGATTCACAAAGTGCAATTTGCCTATCAAAGAACTATGCTTACCATAAAAGGACAAGGCATATCCATGTGAGATACAACTTCCTCAAAAAAGCAGTGGCAAATGAAATTCTAAAAGTCACAAAGATACACACAAAGGTAAAACCAGCTGATTTATTAACTAAATCAATACATGTGTTAAAATTTGAGGAGGGATTGGAAAATCTGAAAGTTCTTTGGCACTAACCTTGCTCGGTCAATGAGTGAGGGAACTCCAGCGGTGCTAGTCGGAGGGAAACAAGGATTCGCCGGTGATAGGTGGAGGTGTGTCGAGGAGGTGGTTCTCGATGGTGATTGCAGAGATGAAATCGAGGTGGAGTTTGTCGGTGTCGATTCCATCTTTAGGCAATTGGGGCTTCTCTTTTGTGTTGGACTTGAAGGTTAATTGCAGGCCCATCAGGAGATTAAGAGAGTTCTGGCCCAAGGACAAAGTGAAGGTTATGTCTGTAACTTCACGCTTCTCACACTGTTGGTGTGCATTGTGGCAGAGGAGATAATGGGCATAGTCGTACAGAGGGTACACTTAGAGAATCAGTGTTGGAGCTTGATATATACAACATAAATCACAGAGAAAAGAGTAAGAGAGAGGAAAAGCAAGAGAGTAGTGAGAGGTTAAAGACAAAGAGAAAAAACTTCAAGAGTGGGGTTTTCTTTTTGGGGTCTTGTTTCATTGTTCTCAGGTTATTGTATTTCTTCTTCTGGTGAGTGTTCAAAGTGAGTTGTCTAGATAGCATAGACTTGTAACAGATTCAAGGTATAAGCCCTTTGTGAGCTGGCTATTAGCTCACCGATACGTACCAAGTTCCAGTTTGGACTTGGGAATTCGTAAGCTTCTTGTGTCTTTAGTTTTGCACCTGCACAAATACACAAACAAAGAAAGAACAAAGCATTAAAACTGGTTAAAAACACCACACCTTTGTTATTGAAAGTGATGATGATGTAAGATCAAAGGAGCATAATCCTACGGATGGGTAGACGTGGACTCAGAAGTGGGACTAAGGTCACTCCCTTCAAACCATACGATGAACAATGGTGGAGATGAATCTAACCGAAAGAGACTAAGGTCACTCCTTGGATTAGAAAATGGGTGATACACTAATTGATGATGGAGTGTTGGACGCCACACAAGTGATGGTAAGCTTTTGATAAGTCAGATCTTAAGGTCTTTTAATATTACTCACAAGAAAGCTAGAATTCTCAAAGGGGTCGGTTTTTCTTACAAGAAGAAGAATACATTTTCTTTATTGATGAGTGGTGAAATAATACAAGACTGCAAAGGAACCTTATAAGGGGCTCGTGCGGCTTGACCTTCAAGGGTCGAAAATCCTATTTTATAAACTACTAAAAGACTAAAAGCCCAAAACCACAAACGGTTACATATGTTTTGAAAAGGAAACAACTATAAAAAGAAATAAAATAACTAAATGATAAACCTGCAAAATGAATAATCCAACATATATGATTCAAACACATACCTTTTTGGGTATGAATTGAGAACAACAGGATCTGATCTTCAATGACTCCAATCGGGCTGGTTTGTGGCATGATGGTACTAAGCTTGGTTCTTGTTTGAAGTTTTGATCTATGAAGCTTTGAACTGATTCTGTGAACCTTTCTCTAAGTCTTCTACCTCCTGATCTTGTCATTCAAACCTGGTTCATATTGGTGATGTCTTGGTATATAGCTTACTTTCCGGATTGGTTCGCTCGGTACTCGCCATCAGTCCTTATCAGTGTATGGAAATGATCTCTTAGTCGTGGTGATTGCGGTTCAGTTTTGGCCGGCCTACCTTGCTCACCGCCCTATCATAACAAAGACGGATCAACGCACCTAAAAATATTTGTTGGAACAAAAGATAAGCAGTTTATTTCAATTCATATGGTTGTCTAAATTGATGGGGTATATGCATGGGATACATTACAAGCAAGGTGATGTGCACCCCATTTCAGGGGCGCGTGAACATAAGTTTTAAAGTCCCTGAATACTTCACCGTAAGTGTACGGTGGCAGAGCCGATGTAGTACAAAGGGGTCAAATCCAAAATGAAAAATTGGCTAGAACAAGAAACTATTTAGACTTCTTCTTTGCTAGGGAATCAAAATAGTTGGGGTTTGACACTGAAAAATACACAAAAACTAATTGGAGAAACTATAAACTAAAACGCTAGGCACTAGGGTTCTTCGAGAACTTCTGATCAGGCTTTTCTAAATTAAATTAAATGAACTACGTTGATTATTAAGTACCATTCTCCACTATGAAATTTAATTAGACTAACACACCCCTCGATTACTCTAATTGATACACAGAGTTTTAACCCTAATATCCTACTGCAAGTGCACAACAAAACAAAGTAGTACTTTAGGGATCGAATCTACGAAGACCAAGTTGCTACACTATCAATCTCTAAATCAAACTTAAGCAAGACAAACGAAGTGGTTGTGGTGATTGCAATAAAATAAATCAAGCAAGAAACGATATAAATTCAGATAAAGAAAAGCATCAAGTCTAGGAAATTCGTCGGGAAGTCAAGAATCTAAATCAGGGCATTATTCAGGGAACAAATAAATAAACAATTCTTGAACACAGAACACTAATGTATAGCAAATCCACTTCCGTGGCATCGACTACTATGTCCAGCAACCTAGCATTCTAAACTTCTGTTTGAACCTAGAGTTCTAAACATGCATTAAAGTTCAAGTCCGATAAGTTCACAATCCGCCTTAATATCAACTTTCGTTGGCTATGGACGAATTGCTCATCTAAGTTCTTTCAGGCGATTAATCAAGCACTTTTGTGTGTTAAACAACCTATGATCATAAGCTAGGTAGCTAATCTAACTTAAGCATTAAGAACAACTATAGATGAAGAACACATAAGATAACAACCCTATTTAGCTCTAATTCATTGATTCCCAAAATCCCTAGAAAACCTTAAACTTGATTAGGGAACTATTCAGACATAATAGAAAGTATTGAATCAAACCTTTGTAAACACACAAGAAACTATAAAGAATTGCTCTCCTTATTAGATTTAGGAAAATAACTCAAAACCTAAACCTGTGAAATACACAATCAAAACTTGTGAATAACTCTCACAAGTTAGGATGCCACAACTCGACATCTCCTTTTATATAGATTAGATTAAATCCTATCTCAACTAGAATATCTCTTGTAAATAGATAACTCTATTAAGGTTAACTTACTCTCTAAGTTAACTTGATGTTCAAGCTTAACTCAACATTTTCCCCCTTAAGCTTGTACTCTTCTTTTGTGTCTTGAACTCCAATGAAATCTCTCATTCCTTTGAACTTCAATCTTACAAATGCTTTAGTCAAAATATCGGCCTTTTGTTTTTCTCCTGGGACATGCTCTACTTCAATCATCTCATTCTCAACACACTCTCGAATGTAATGATATCTCTTATGTATGTGCTTGCTCCGGCTATGAAAAACTGGATTCTTAGTTAGTGCAATTGCGGAGTTGTTGTCAACGAAAATTGTCACTCTCTTGCTCTCCTTTCCCGTGATTTCTTCAAGAAGTTCTTGAAGCCAAATTGCTTGTTTTGCTCCTTCAGTGGCTGCCATAAACTCTGCCTCACATGAAGATAAAGCAACGATTTCTTGTTTTTGAGAACACCAAGAAACCGGACAATCATTGAAGTAGAAGATGTGACCCGTTGTACTCTTACCATCATCCAAGTCCACATTGTAACTACTATCGCTAAACCCCTTCAAGCCTTCATTGCTTCCAAACTTATAGACAAGACCATGAGTAAGAGTCACCTTCAAGTACCTTAAGACTTGTTCTAAGGCTGCACCATGTGACTCTTTCGGATTCTGCATGTATCTACTTAAGACTCCAACACTATAGGATAAGTCTGGCCAAGTGTGAAGTAAGTATCTTAGACATCCGATGATCTTTCTATATTCTCTAGCATTGATGCTCTTTTCATCTTGTGACTTTGATAACTTCAAGCCAGAATCCATAGGAATGTGACATGAGTTACATTCGTCCATTTTAGCTTCTTCTAAAATCTTCTTTGCATACCTCTCTTGCTTTAGAACTATATAACCTTTTTCTTGAAGTACTTCTATACCGAGATAGTAAGTAAGCTTCCCAAGGTCACTCATCTCAAATTTTGTGGACATATTTTGTTTAAACTCAAGAATGAGATCTAAACTTGAACTTGTGACCAAGAGGTCATCCACATAAACGGCTACAAGAAGAAGGTGATCCTTTACCTTCTTTTGAAATAACGATGACTCCTTTGTACATTTCACAAAATGTAACTCTCTAAGGATCATATTCAACTTGTTATTCCAAGCTCTAGGCACTTGCTTTAGACCATATAAAGCCTTGCATAGCTTGTAGACTTTGTTTTCGTTTCCCTTTGAAACAAAGCCTTCCGGCTGAGTTACATAAACCTCTTCTTTCAACTCTCCATGAAGGAAAGCGGTCTTGACATCTAGATGATGCAATTCCCATCCTTTTGAGGCTGCGAGAGCAACTATGAATCAAACTGTTTCGATTCTTGCAACTGGAGCAAACACCTCCTCATAATCAATCCCATGTCTTTGAACATAGCCTTTAGCTACTAACCTTGCCTTGTGTTTGTTTATACTCCCGTCTGGGTTTCTTTTGATCTTAAAGACCCATTTTAAACCGATTGGTTTTACTCCAATGGGAAGATCAACAAGATTCCAAGTCTTGTTCTTGACAATAGATGTGATCTCATTGTCACATGCTTCTAACCAAACCCTTTCTTGCTTTGCTTCTTCAAAATCTCAAGGTTCATCATTGATCAAGAATAAAAATTGTTCACCTTCTTTCTTGGCCAAAAGAACATAATCTTCTAAATAACTCGGTTTTGTTTTTTGTCGTGTTGATCTTCTAAGACCTTCACTTTCTTGATCTTACTCAATGACTTCTTGTAAATCTTCTTTCTCGGAAACAATCTCAACATCACTACCATGTTCATCAATTTCTTCCTGTTTGATAAGACTCTCATTGGTAGGAATATTAGTTTTGATCTCTCCAAAACTAATACCATCGTGACTCTCTTCACCTTCTTTTCTTTACCACTTCCAATTGTTTTCCTCATCGAAAACAACATCTCTACTAACAATTATCTTTTGACTTATGGGATCAAGCAATCTATAGGCTTTGGAATCTGGTTATGTTTCGAGATGAATCAACTTCCAGAATCTATCATCAAGCTTCTTGATGCGAGAAGCTTCGATCTTGGCATAGCCAACACATCCAAACACACAAATATGACCAAGATCCGGTTTCTTTCCTTTAAAGACCTCGTATAGAGTTGTGTCTTTTAAGGAACTCGTAGCCACTCTATTTATGAGGTAAGTTGTGTGTCTTACTGCTTCCCCCCATAAATAGTTTGGCAAATCTATGTGTTTCAAGATGCTCTGAGTCATCTCTAAAAGAGTCCGGTTTCTCCTTTCAACAACTCCGTTTTGTTGAGGAGAATAAGGAGCCGTAAGATGTCTCTTAGTTCCATGTGTGTCACAAAACATTGAGAACTCATGAGATACAAACTCACCTCCTTTATCAGTTCGGAATGTTTTGATAGACACATCAACCTCTTGTTCGCAATAGCCTTGAAAATATTGAATTTCTCAAAGGCTTCAGTCTTCTCTTTTAGAAGGAAGATCCACATATACCTTGATAGATCATCGATTAGAACAAATATATATTTGTTTCTAGCCGCCGTTGGAGGGGTAATTGGTCAACAAAGATCTCCATGAATAAGCTCAAGTCTTTGCTTAGCTCGGAAGGAAGTAGATTTAGGAAAAAGTTTTCTTGCTTGCTTCCCAAGCAAACAAGATCCGCAAGTTTCCCTCTCAATTTTCAAGTTCGGCAACCTTTTTACCATATCTTTACTCATCATAATCTTCATAGTCTTGTTGCTAATGTGTCCTAACCGTGAATGCCATCTAATTGATTCACTAAATCACATCACTTGAAAACAATTAGATGACTTCACCTCCATTCGAACCTTGTATAATCTATTCTTCGACCGAGTAGCCTTAACCATTAAGTTTCCTTCCTTATCAATCATCTTTAAGAAATCTCTTTTTATGTGAACCTCACAACCAGACTCTGTAACTTGTCCAAGGCTAATGATATTACTCCTCAAATCTAGTATAAAGTAAATATCCTTGAGAATCTTTTGTTTACCGTCCTTGGTCTCGAAAAGAATCGAACCCTTCCCCTTGATATCTACTCTTGAATCATCTCCAAATCTAACCTTTCCTTTAATCTTCTCATCAAGATTATAGAAGTAATCTCGACATCTGGTCATATGATTACTTGCTCCATTATCTAAGTACCAAATCTTATCTCCTATCAAAGATTCCTCCTACTTCTTGGCTCCACATTTTTCTCATTAAGAAAAACAACCTTGTGTACCATTAACTCATCTGCATCATGAGTTTCTTCACCATCTTCCGTATCTTCATATGCCTCTTGAAGCTTAAAAAGTCTATCTTGACACTTTGATATAAAGTGACCAGTGCCGACCGAGTATGATTTGATGCCTAAAGCAATTTTAAAAATTGATGCCCTACTTTTTTTTATTAAACTGGAATCATAACAATATAAAATGAAATCAGTTTTCTTATAAAAAAAGACCCCAATAAATTCAATGAAATCTAACAATATAACGTATAATAATTTTCAAAATCCTTCTAATAAACAAAAGTCACATAGTTTCAATGTTTAAGGCAAAGAAAAAAAAGAAAGCAAACTAGATTAACTAAAACCACTTGTCGTCCAATTATATATATCAAGTCGTTTAGCTGCTACTTCATTTGGCTAAAGTTTGCAGAGCTAGAGTTATTAAGTAACTTTGTAAAGACAATTAAGCAGCTAGGTTACAAAAATTAATTATAATCATTAGGTAATCACCTTTAAAATTGAATTATACCTCGTTTACTTGCAGAATTACATTTAGTGGCTTAGAACTTGCAAGGTTTGAAGTTTGATTTAATTAAGAACTTGACAAAGAAGAAAGAAAGCAAAGAGAATAGAGATTAAAAGCAGATATAAAATTGTTGGAGATTGAAGATAAAAAGGTATGAGAAGGTGAAAAAAATGAAAAGAGATTTTAATGATGTTGTTGTTGTCATCGACAAAAAAGAAACTAATTAACAAAAAAGAGACAAAAATATTGTTAAACATTGTGATGTCCAAAGCATATGCTTGGGCCTGAAGTGACCTTTCTTATCACATCTAAAGCAGATTACTTGAGAGTAATCTTTCTTCTCACCATTGGTTCTTCCTCTCCCTCTTCCTCTTCAATTGCCACAACCACCTTGACCTCTCCCTCTACCGTTTTCTTGATTATCCTCACTTGCATACATTAGTTTGCCTTGATCATCTTGTTGCTCTTCTTCACAAATCCTTTCCTCATAAGCTTTTAATCTCCCAACTATATCTTCAAAACTTGTTTTGTTGAGATCAAGGACTTGCTCAAGGGCAGCAATGATGTGTATATACTTCCTTCTTGGAAGACTATTAAGGAATTTCTTCACAATCTTTGGTTCGGCAATGTTTTCTCCTAGTGCAGCTGATTTTAGATAACTCCGAGATTTTTTCCACAAAATCATCGATAGTCTCTGTCTCCTTCATCTTTAAGCGCTCAAATTCATTTGTTAACATTTGTAATCTAGCTTCCTTTACTCTCTCAGCTCCCAGATACCTAGATTTGATAGCCTCCCACACTTCTTTTGAAGTCTCTAGATCTCCTACTTGCAAAATAAGTGTCTCCGATTTACTTTGGAAGAGAAGAGCCTTTGCCAAATCATCCTTTTCTTCTACTTTGTTTCCTTCAATAGCTTCCCATACTTTGTGTACCTTCAAAGTCAGTTTCATCATCATGGACCATACGGTATAGTTGGTGGCTTTTAACATTGGATATTGAATGGAATGAGAACCACTCTCTTTCTGTTTTGTCGATGGGACTAACTCTCCCATGTCGACAACTCTCTTTCTTACACAAATGTTTTCTCACAAATTTCTCTTGTAAGAACTTGCTCTCCTTTGTGAATAGAATTCACACGAAAACCTATTTTTCTATTCAGACATAATAGAAAGTATTGAATCAAACCTTTGTAAACACACAAGAAACTATAAAGAATTGCTCTCTTTATTAGATTTAGGAAAATAACTCAAAACCTAAACCTCTGAAACACACAATCAAAACTTGTGAATAACTCTCACAAATTAGGATGCCACAACTCGACATCTCATTTTATATAGATTAGATTAAATCCTATCTCAACTAGAATATCTCTTGTAAATAGATAACTCCTAAATACAAGCTAAATCTAATCTATTAAGGTTAACTTACTCTCTAACTTAACTTGATGTTCAAGCTTAACTCAACAGAAAGAACAATCAAGAAGAAAAAGATGAACATAATGAAATACTGAATTAGAATAGAAAAAGGTTCAGAAATCTTCTCCCAAATACAATGAAAATCTCTGGTGCTTGAAGTTCCAGAGAGAAAACAAAAGCGGCTAAGAATAAAAGTGAAAGATGTCTTAATATTGAAGCAAAAACTTAGTTATATAAGTCTAAAAACGTGGCCCAACTTAAATCGGACCCAAATTGTGACCTTTGGAAATTCGGATTCGGACCAATCGGTCCCTTGAGATGGGTCAGAAATTCATATTCGGACCGATCGGTCCCACAAGATGACTCGTATGCTTCGCGATACTGGACCGATCGGTCCCACCTGGATCGATCAGTTTCTCGAACTTCCGCAATTCTTCACAATATCAGACCGATCGGTCCTAAAGATAGGATCGATCGGTCTGGTAGATTTCTCCAAAATTGGCTCGCGTTAATGGATTTGGGACCGATCAGTCCTAAAGAGGAGACTGATCAGTCTAGGCCTTCAGAAACTCCATTTTTCCGTCATTTTGATCCAATCCATGCATAGAGCTCCTAAATCCGATCATGCCTTGTTTCAACCTGAAAAGACACTAAAAAGACTACAAAAGACTCGAAAACCTACGGAAAACAAGTGTCAGAAAGCGTCAAAAACGCAATACATCATCTCCCCCAGACTTAGTATTTTGCTTGTCCTCAAGCAAACAGAAAAACTAAGAATGAAAAAGAAGTTTGAGAACACGAGATCTCATTTCATCCTAAGAACACCACATAAACATTCCATTTAGTAAGCCACATGAAAACATACTTGACAGAATCGAGACCACCTTGTACTTCCCCCAGACTCCACAATCCTGATGAAAAATCTGAATTCACCATAACGATCTTTGTAATTTCTAAGTGTGGTCTCATCGAGGGAGTATCGATCAAAGGACACATGGGTTCTCTTTCAATCACAACCTGATCACACAAACTATTTTTCTATGGTTCCTTTTCTCTCATTTCTTCCACTTTGGCAACCAATTTTTCCTACTTACCTAGGGTATCATATTATTTTTTCTATCGATTTCCTTTCAGTAATTCAAAGGCAAAACGAATAATGGCCTCACTGAAAATTTTCCTAGGCCTCACTTCCACCTTTGCGTGATCATTTCTTCTAAAAGTGAAATAGTGGGGTCACATAAAATTTTTCTACCCCTTCACTTCAGAGAAAATCATATCATCTTTTGCTTTGATCATTAGGTTCCAATCAACATGTTTCTAGCATGCAGTAATTAGAAAGGTTGGGAGAGGGAACCATACTCACACAGGTAGTCTTTCAGGCCTAAAGGGAGAACCCGATACAATGTATTCCAAGCCCCAAGACGAGAAAACTAAGTCAGGTTAGGTGCGAAATCGGCATGAGATTCTTCGAATACCCAAAAGGACATGGGTATCGTTGAGAAGTTGCAACATCTCTATGTTTTCCAATAGTCATAGATCTCTGTCAAGCCTGAATCAATGGTCACTTAAGTTCCTGAAAATGAAGTAACCTCGAAAAATCATAGTTCCCTACAAAAGTTTTGACTCAAGAAAAAATCAAAATGACTTAAAAGGAAACAAAAGAAACGAAAAATAGCGTTAGTCACAACAAGTGTCATCCCCCGGACTTTCTTCACACCGTCTCAGTGTGAAAATAAACCTGAAAGAAGCACGACTTACGCAAAGATAAAAAGAAAAATAAAAGTACTACAACGAGAAGAGATAAAAGGGATCAATACTCTCAATGATCATCCGGGCTATCACTGCCACTCTGTCCGGCTATGTGACGACGTCTAGGTAGACGGCCATCAAGAGACTCCTCTTCATCAGCACGCTCGTGTCCAGCAACAGTGGGCGCATCATCATCTCTCTCTGCATGTGATGGATCTGTAAAGCAAGAGGGTCTCGGTACTTTAATCCTCCTAAGCGCGCTCCAAATGCGCTGCACCATCGAGTGGTTGCGCCTGGTGTTCGTACTCCTCTTTGTACTTGGGAAGGAGCTCCTCCATCACGGTCTGTGGTGGGGTTTATGCATGCGGAGCAAAGTAATCCAATACCGGATCTGGTTGGGAAGATCAACTACGGCCAGGTGCAGCGGCAGTGGCTGGGTGAGGCTGGCCATTGCCACCATGTGACAGAAATTCAAGGTTGGCTCTGCATGTGACGGAAGTGATAGCCTGTTTAGGTAGTGAGATGGTGTGAGAAATACCCGCACAGTCAATGTACCGATAATATCTCCCTCTCGCAGATATTTGCAGTTGTAGAAGTACTGCCAACTGAAACGGTCAACTGTCTCAGTGCCGCTCAGGTCAATCTCATGGTGCATGAAGATAGGAGTTAAAAGACTCCCAATCGTCTCTCTCTTAGGTGCCTTGGTTGTCCCTCGATAATGCCTCGTGGTGAGCATCTCAGCAAAAACCAAACCAAGGTTAACCCCATGCGCGTGTGAAGAGGTCTTGGGGTAAAGATCCGGAACCGTTGGGGTTATCACGAACTGCAGCATGATCAACTCATTTGTCCTCAACAGTCCAAACACCTCCTTGCAATGCGAACTGTTGGGTTCTTAATGTGCGTCAGCTTTGCGGATCGTGGTGAATAGCTACCGCCTGCGATCAAGTGCCACAAATCCGCCACCTATGGGGAAGTGGAATAGAACTTCAGACCCCTAGCAGTCCGGTCAAAGCCATAGAGATCATATAGCTCTGGAATCGAGATCTCATATAAGTAACCGTTTGATAGATATGTCAGAGAGGCTTCGCTTGCGGATGAATGTGCAACGTCGCTAAAATAGACGTCACAAAAGGCTAAGAACTGTCTAACCAGCTCCGGGTACAGTGGGTAAGTCTGATACGCCATACTCACGAGCCCCATCCTGTCCAGAATGTCAAATACATCCTCAAGTATACCCAAGCGCCTCAGTGTGTCGCCACATACGAACTTGGTCGGGACGATCTCATTCCTTAGTAGTTGATTGTAGAATGTGGAGTGATAGTCAAACAAACTCTCCCCTTTCTGTCTGCGAGTGTATGTGGCTAATGTTTGCATACAGAGAACCTAGATATCGCCGGTAGCGAATGGTGTACCATCAAGTCGTGGCCATAGAGCACGGGTCGTTGGCTCAATGATTGGAGTCTTGGCCTTTTCCGTGCATACAACCTCCTCTTAGGTTGTTTCTTAGCGCCATCACGAGCCATCTCCTAAAACAATAATCACACATGCATCAAACGAATTCTCAATGTCATGAGAAAATGAAAATTGGGGATTCAAGAACCACAAAATATCCAGCAATACATCAACTATGTGTTCTCTAAACAATTCTTAATCCCTAAAATTCTCAATTTCCTTAAATTTTTCCTGAAACTCAAAATTCATTCCAATACACAAATCCACAAAATTGGGCATCCCCTAGTATGAAATCAGCTTGAAAAGGTCTATCAAAAGGGAACAAACTATCAAGAACAAGCGAAGAACACAAACCCGGATTTCTCAATACCTCTAAATTTTCGCAAAAAATAAAGAGGGTGTAGAAGTTCATACCTTTGCAGATCGAGAAATAGGAGGGTTTTAATCCAAAAAATGTTTCTTTTAGGCCTTAAAATTGTGTTTTCCGGTTCAATTTAAGTGAATTAAACCGGTTTTTTTTTAAAATTAATGTACCCGGGCCCGTGGACTGATCGGTCTTAAAGACCAGACCGATCGGTCTTAAAGACCAGACCGATCGGTCTCCTACCTTTCGTCACAAGTTCAATCTTTGGGACCGATCGGTCCTAAAGACTAGACCGATCGGTCTAACACCTCCCTTAAACTTCTTTTCTACGGACCAATCGATCCCAGTGGAATGATCGGTCGCCTCAACGTTCGCAAATCTGCTACTCGTGTGGACCGATCAGTCTTAAAGACTGGACCGATCGGTCTCATATATCCATCAAACTCCTTTTCTTCAGACCAATCAATCCCAACAGAACGATCGGTCTCAACAATTCTCGCAAATGCGGTGAGTGTTGGACCGATTGGTATCCCTCATATCTCAAACTCCTTTTTTTTTTTTTGAAATACTGAAACACTGAAAAACAAAATGAAAAATTAATACCAAAAGGCAAAAAGTATGTACATTTACCAATGTGTTGCCTCCCATTAAACACTTATTTTTAGTCATTACCTTGACTCTGTAGCCCTTTAGGCATTGGGTAGATCACAAAGCAGAATGTGTTCGTCCTCAGTGATGAAAATGTCCACGAATTATGGCTTAAGGCATTGTCCATTTACTACAAATTCACCTCATGCTGGATTGAGCAATACTACAACTCCATAAGGCCTCACTTCTTTGATATTGAATAGTCCGGACCACCTTGATCTCAACTTTCCTGGAAAAGGTTTCAAGTGTGAGTTAAATAGCAATACCTTATCGTTAGCAGCAAAGTTCCTAGGAATGATCCTCTTTTCATGATAGGGTTTTGTGCACTCCTTGTAGATTCTGGAGTTCTCATAAGCCATATGACGAATCTCCTCTAGCTCATGCAGTTGCAGTGTCTGTCGTTCAGCAACTGATTTGATGTCAAAGTTTAGCAACTTTACAGCCCATGTTGCCTTGTATTCAAGATCCACTGGAAGGCGACACGACTTCCCATAGACAAAATGGAATGGTGTAGTGCCAAGAGGTGTCTTGAAAGCAGTCCTATAAGCCCAAAGAGTGTCATCAAGCTTAGCAGACCAATCCTTCCTTATTGTGCTCACTGTCTTCTGCATAATGTTCTTAATCTCCCTGTTAGAAATCTCAACTTAACCACTTATCTGAGGATGATAGGGTGTAGCAACCTTATACTTGACTTCATACTTCCTTAGGAGAGTTTCAAGGGTCTTGTTGATGAAGTGAGTACCTCCATCACTGATGACAATGCGAGGTACTCCAAACCGTAGAAAGATGATGCTCTTAAACATCTTGGAGACCACTTTGACATCGTTTTTTGGGCTAGCCAGCGCTTCAACCCATTGGATACATAATCCACATCTACCAAGATGTATTGGTTTCCAAAGAAAGATGTAAGCGGTCCCATAAAATTGATCCCCCACACATCAAACACCTCAACTTCGAGAATAAGTTATGAGGCATCTCATTCCGCATGCTGATGTTGCCTTGCCTTTGGCAGGAATCACACTTCGAAACAAAGGCATTGGCATCGAGAAACATAGTAGGCTACCAGAAACCAGCTTGGAGTACCTTAGACACAGTCTTAGAAGTAGCAAAGTGTCCTGCATAAGCTAATACATGGCAGTGAAACAGAATCCGGGGTACCTCTTCCTCTGAAATGCATCTCTTGAAAATACCGTATGAACACTGCTTGAACAAGTAAGGCTCATCCCAGAAGTAATGTCTGATGTCACGGAAGAACTTCTTCTTCCTGTAGCCAAAGAACTTATCGGGCTCTACCTCTGCAGCTAAGTAATTAACTATATCCGCGAACCATGAGTCTTAGGAGCACTAGGCGGATAAGGAGGCGGAGGACTGCGAATAGATGCGTAGTAACTATCATGAATCTCATAGATGGCATAAAGATACTCCTCAAGAAGACTATCATTCAGTGGAACCTTATCCTCGATGCGCAGTCTAGACAGATGATATGCAACTCCATTCTCAATGCCCTTCTTATCTTTGATCTCAAGATCGAACTCTTACAGCAAAAGAATCCATCTCAGCAATCTTGGTTTGGCATCCTTCTTAGATAGAAGGTATCTCAGAGCAGCATGATCTGTGTGCACAATCACCTTAGAACCCACCAAATTGGACCTGAACTTCTCAAAAGCAAACACAATAGCAAGCAACTCTTTCTCAGTAGTAGCATACTTACATTGTTTATCATCTAGAGTCCTTCTGGCATAGTAGATGACATGGAATTTCTTGTCTTTCCGCTGTCCCAAAACAGCTCCCACTGCATAGTCACTAGCATCACACATCACCTCAAAAGGCAGATCCCAATCCGGTGGCTGAACAATTGGTGCACTTACAAGTGATCCCTTGATCGTGAGAAAGGCTTTTAAGTAGGCAGTATCGAACTCGAACTTCACATCCTTACACAAGAGGTGTGTCAAAGGTCTAGCTATCTTTGAGAAGTCTTGTATGAATCGCCTGTAGAACCAAGCATGTCCCAGAAAGCTTCAACTCCTTTCACAGAGTCAGGCGGCTGCAGGCTTGTCATCACTTCAATTTTGGCTCTATCAACCTCAATTCCTTTCTCTAAAATCTTGTGACATAGAACGATTCCATCTCTCACCATGAAGTGGCACTTCTCCCAATTTAGCATCTGATGCTTCTCTTGACAGCGCTGAAGAACCCTGCACAAATTAGAAAGACACACAGAAAAGGAAGATCCATAAACATAATTAAAAATCATCTATAAAAACTTCTATTATGTCCTCAATCAAGTCAGTAAAAATCGACATCATGCATCGCTGGAAGGTGGTTGGAGCGTTACACAGTCCAAATGGCATTCTGCGATAAGCATAAGTGCCATAAGGACATGTGAATGTTGTCTTCTCCTGATCGTCTAGGTGAATAGGAAACTGAAAGAAACCTGAATAACCATCTAAGAAACAGTAGTAAGGATGGTTACCTAATCTCTCAAGCATCTGATCAATGAATAGCAAAGGAAAGTGATCATTTCTAATAGCAGCATTCAACTTCCTGTAGTCAATACACATCCTATGTCCAGTGACAGTTCTAGTTGGTATCAACTCATTCCTATCATTCTTCACAACAGTCACACCACCTTTCTTAGGGACTACATGAACAGGACTAACCCAAGTACTATCATAAATAGCATAAATGATACCAGCTTCTAGAAGTTTCATTATCTCCTTCTTTACAACATCTTTTAGATTCGGATTTAACCGTCTCTGATGTTCTACAGAAATCTCGACTCATCCTCTAGATGTATCCTATGCATACAAAGGTCAGGAGAGATACATGTGATGTCATCAAGCGAATATCCAAGTGTCTTTCGGTACTTGCAGAGTTCACATAGCAGTAATGATGTCTCTAAATTGTTCAGCTCAGCATTAATAATCACATGATAAGCAGAATTAGGACCAAGAAAAGCGTACTTTAGCCCTGCTGGAAGCGTATTCAGCTCCACCTTTGGAGCTTTTAGCTTACTCCATGGACTATCAGTAGGCGCATGTGGCTCATTTGGTGGCGCATCTAAGGAGATGAAAGAAACCATCTTCCCTATTTGCTGGCTTAAATCCAACATTTTCGCATAGCCATTTGTATCAGCATCTAGGAAACTATGCTCACTCTTGATAGTAGGATTTTTTCACTAAGCAATTCCTATTACACTATCATATCGTTGCAGGATAATAGGTATCAATCCAATCAGGTGATGATGCTAACACTTAGAATACAATAGATCAATCCAATTCAAGCCAATCAAGTAAACGATTTCTGTCAACCTAAGTGGAACAAAACTAAGTAAACAACCTAAGCAATTAAACAAAACAAAAAGATGAATAAAGGCAATAATAAAACGAGCAAGTAATTTAAAACGAAGATAAACAATAAGGAAAGCTAGGGCTATTGAGGAGTGAGGTTATCGATCTTGGCTTAGCTAGGGCTCTCTTGATTACTTAACAAACCATTCAGG
>WJSH01001450.1:17130-27792 GCA_009757365.2 Lepidium campestre | reverse complement strand
TTGAAGTAGAAGAAATATTGGCTGTTTGAGATGGATATGGCATCATAGATCCATAATATGGATGATAATTTGGAACAGTAGCTGACATAAAAAAATTTGGTGGAAAACCATAGTTTGATATATTTTGGGGTTGGTTGGAAGATTGATGTTGAAACTGATAATTTGTAGGGATTTGGTAGTTAAAAGGATAATTAGAAGAATTTTGAGAAGGATTATTGTTAGGATCCATAGAATTTTTATGTGTCCAAATGAAACGAACCAAGTCTCTATTTATAGAGTAGAAAAAATTATAAATTTTGGTATTTTTTTTAAAAAAAAAGAAGAAACGAAAAATAATTTAGTTACAAATTTATGGATAAAAATAAAAATCTAGAATCTCAATACCAAATCATATACGGACACATGTCTTTATCTTATCTTTCTCTCTCATGCCAATAATTTTTAACGATTAAAATTGATGAATTTTATTAATTTTTTATTCATTCAACCATGTTGAATCTATTCAACTGCTAAATGTACACGTCAGTTTTAAAAATCATTCAACACTCCCATTGCATGGAGTCAACTATTGAATAAATTATTCAACACCTCCATTGCTCATGGTCTAAGTAATCAAATATCAAAACTTACTTGATAATTCCAAACAATATCATATGTGAAAACTTTTATTTTCCACAAAATTTTGATTTACTTGTTAGATTATCATTATCCACAAAACTAGATTCATTTTTTTTTTGGTAGAAACAAAACTAAATTCATTGTTCAAACTTTTTTTTATAATTCCAAACAATATCATATCTGAAAACTTTTATTTTCCACACAGTTGTAATTTACTTTTAAGGAATGTTCAAACTTGAAAAACACAATTAAAATATGAAAGAATTACTAAAGAGTGATTTATTAGAATAGTATTCTCAAACTCTAAAGTTTACTAGAATAGTCTAAAATTATTAAATTACTCAAATAATTCAAAAAAACTTTTAAATATCATTTTGCCATTTTTCATGTGTAAAAAAAATATTTACGAAAATGTCATTAGTGAAAAATGTCAAAAACTTACTATGCTGAAAAGCTCTTGTGTGGTAGGTTTTAGGAAAATGCGTAGGTTTGTTTTACTTCATGGTAGATTTGTTTACTATGTATAGTAGGTTTTTAGATTGGTTGAAGGTGCGCATTTGATAGGTTTGTTTCTCATGTATAGTAGGTTTTTGGTACGTGTATAGTAGGTTTTTAAAATCACATATAGTAGGTTATCGGTAAATGAAATTCATGTTCAGATTTCATGTATAGTAGGTTTGTTTCTCATGCATAGTAGGTTATTGAATCCGGCATAGTAGGTTTTCATGTCTAATATAGTAGGTTTTTTGGAATAGAAATTCATATTCAGATTTACTGTGTGGTAAGTTTGTTTCTCATGTATAGTAGATTATTGGATCCGGCATATTAAGTTTTTAGGTCTAATATAGTAGGTTTTTAGTAAGAGAAATTCATGTTCAGATTTCATGTATAGTAGGTTTATTTCTCATTTATAATAGGTTATTGGATCGTGCGTAATAGGTTTTTAGGTCTAGTATAGTATGTTTTCGGTAAGAGGAATTCATGTTCAGATTTCCTTTATGGTAGGTTTGTTTCGCATGTGTAGTAGGTTATTGGATCGTCCATAGTAGGTTTTTAGGTCTAATATAATAGGTTTTCGGTAAGAGGAATTCATGTTCAGATTTTCTTTATGGTAGGTTTGTTTCGCATGTGTAGTAGGTTATTAGATTGTGCATAGTAGGTTTTTAGGTTTAATATAGTAAGTTTTTTGAAATAGGAATTCATGTTCACATTTTCTTTATGGTAGGTTTGTTTCGCATGTATAGTAGGTTATTGGATCGTGCATAGTAGGTTTTTAGGTCTAATATAGTAGGTTTTTTGAAATAGAAATTCGTGTTTACATTTTCTTTATGGTAGGTTTGTTTTGCATGTGTAGTAGGTTATTGGATCATGTGTAGTAGGTTTTTAGGTCTAATATAGTAGGTTTTCGGTAAGAGGAATTCATGTTCAGATTTCTTTTATGGTAGGTTTGTTTCGCATGTGTAGTAGGTTATTGGATCGTGCATAGTAAGTTCTTAGGTCTAATATAGTAGGTTTTCGGTAAGAGGAATTCATGTTCAGATTTTCTTTATGGTAGGTTTGTTTCGCATGTGTAGTAGGTTATTGGAACTACGTGTGTAGTAGGTTTATAACATACCTGGGTAGGTTTTATATTGATATGTATAGTAGGTTTTATAAGTGTTAGATCTTTGTTTTCGTTCTTTTAGAAGAAGCGTAGTAGGTTTTATAAGTCCGTGTGGTAGGTTTGTGGTGCATTTAACCTAATACGTGAAATGACTTGGTTATCCCTCAATTATTGGAGCGTTGGCCGCTACATCCACCTTCTTCTTCACTTATTGAGTTTGTACAACCCAGCAGCCATTGAAGCACACTTAGATCTCGGTTGTAGCTCATTCCTCTTTTGTTTTCTTCTCGATCCTTGTTGGATATATGGATCAAGTCATCCTAGTGTGCGGGGAATGGAAAATTGAACAAGATCAGTCGGTCTTCTTTGTGGATACCTCAAATGGTTCTAGAATTTTAGAAGTGGACGAAAGTGCAAGTTATGACGAGTTTGTAACCATGGTGTATGAAGACTTCGGTTAACTTCAAGGTTTGCATGAGGTAAGATTGAGTTACATGTTGCCATTAACACTTCCAAGAAATATGCCTCCTGTGTTTGTTAATAATTCTAGGCAATTGAGAGGGTTTATAAAACAATTTAGAAAAGAGACAATTCGTCTTTGTGTGGAGATCTCTAGTAGATCTCATGAAGAAGACGAAGTCAAAGCCAAATTTGGTGAAAGAGTGGAGTCTACGTTTGGTAGATTTGACGCGAAACATGGTAGATTTGATTCTAAGTGTGGTATATCTGATTCGAAGTTTGGTAGATTTATGGAAAACGTTAAAGAGGAAGAAGAACACATGGAAGATGATAAATACAAAAATATGAGATTTGACTATTGTGATGATATGGATGGCGCAAGTTCTGGTGATGAAGATTACATAAGAGTTTGTAGAAATTATGATGAAGAAGAAGATAAGAGAAATGTTTCACTTAAAAAAAAAGATTTGGATGATGAGTATCTGGACATAGAATTGAGGTCACTCGACTTAGCCATTGGGTAATGTTACTCTACAAAAGAAGATCTCGAGACGAGGTTGAAGATTGTATAAGTTTTGCATAGGTTTGACTTCGATGTTGTAGCTTCTACAAGAGTTCTCTTGAGGGTAAAGTGTTGGGTGCAAGGTTGCGAATGGAAAGTTCGGGTTTCGTGTATTGACGATGGTCCATCTTTTTATATCAGGAAGTATGTTGGGCATCACACTTGTTCCGTTATGGAGAGGTCATCTCGTGCTCGGCAAGCTACGTTCGATATCCTTGGACGTTTGTACATTGATTTTGTGGGTGGTGTTGGGCCTTCTGTTCAGCCATCTCATGTCGCGGATTCACTTAGCCGACGGTTTGGCTTGAAGGTACTTTCTGACTGTCATGCGTGTGGTAGGTTTGTTTTAGGCATGTGGTAGGTTTGTTTTTATAATGTGATAGGTTTTACGTAGCTCTTGGTATGTTTACGATTTTTTTGGAGATTTTTTCATGCATAGTAGGTTTACGTTGTAGTTGTGTTATTTTTTTTAATGCTTGGTAGGTTTTATGACGATCATGGTATTTCTTTGTTGTTGTTGGTAGGTTTAGGGTGTTAGATTTGTTTTAACTTAAGGTGTTTTGATGTAGATTAAATACTGGAAGGCACATCGCACGTTGAAGCTAGCTCGAGAGCTAGTTACAGGAACTTCAGAGGGGAGTTTCGAAGTTCTACCCTCGTATTTGTATATGATTAGACATGCTAATCCATGAACACTAATAAAGTTGGATGTCGACGAGAACAATAGGTTCAAGTTTCTGTTCATTGCATTCGATGCTAGCATTCAAGGATTTCCGTTTATGAGAAAGGTAGTTGTGGTTGATGGGATGTTTTTACAAAGAAAATATAAATGGACTCTCCTAACTGCAACCATGCAAGACGGAAATTTTAACATATTTCTTATGGGTTTTAGTGTTGTTGATAGTGAGAATGATGAGTCTTGGGAATGGTTTTTTAGACAACTGAACCGTGTCATACCCGATGATGAAGAACTAGCTATCATTTTTGATAGGCATAAATCAATAGCCAAAGCAATTGGGAAAGTGTTTCCACTTTCAGCAAGGGGAATCTGCAGCTATCATTTACGCAAAAACATTTTATTAAAATTTAGAGGAGAGTCCTTTAGGCTGTTTAAGAAAGCCGCTACTGCATATAGGATTGACGAGTTCAATGAGATCTTTGTCCAGATTGAGAGATTAAATCCTACCCTTCATCTATATTTGGTAAGAGCTGATGTGCGGTTGTGGAGCCGAGTGCATTTTCCTGAATATAGATACAACTTCACAACATCTAACATAGCAGAATCAATCAATAATGCTTTAAGGGAGGCCAGAACTTTCCCTATTGTACAACTTATAGATGCAATTAGGGCAATGCTTACCAGGTGGTTCGCGAAGAGGAGGAAAAATGCATCTTTAATGACCACAATTCTAACAAGTGGAATCGAAACAATGCTTAAGGTAATTACGTTTGGTAAGTTTTTTAGTTTGATATGTTTGTTTGGTAGGTTTTTCAGTTTGGTATGTTTGTTTGGTAGTTTTATTAACAAAAATTTGTTTTTTATTAGAGAAGAGTTGAAGAAGCGGCGCAATACAGTGTGCAAGAAATAGATGAGCATCAAGCTGTGGTGACGAGCATGATATCTTCACATTTGGTCAATGTGAGTGAGAAAACATGTTCTTGCAAACATTTTGATATTTAGAAAATTCCTTGCGTTCATGTTATAGCTGCAGCTGAAGCTTTGCAGAGGTCTAGGATCAATTTAACCCATCCCTAATATCATACGTCTTACCTATGCAATGCGTATTCCAAGTATGTAATGCCGAGAGATGTAACCTTTCATGTTCTGGAAGATGTGGTCTGTAAAGTGTGTTTGCCTCCGAGTGTCCGCCAACAACCAGGAAGGCCAAAGAATTCAAGAATTAAGGGTTGGTTCGAGTGCTCGTTGCAGGACAAACGTCCAAGGAAATGGACAACTTGTTCACGATGTCAAGGTGTGGGACATAATACTCACACATGTAGAGCAGACAAAGCTATGTGATATGTTTACGTTTGTACTTGATTATGTTTGTAGTGGATTTTTTTAGTGTGTAATGAATTTTTAATATTTAGTCGATAAAACCTACCAAATATGAAGCCAAAAACCTACAAACTGTGACGAGGAAAGCGTACCAACTGTGACGAGAAAAGCCTACTAACTATGACAAGGAAAACCTACCAACTGTGACGAGAAAAACCTACCAAATATGACGAAAAAAACCTACCAAAACGAACCAAATTGATTGAATACCTCTTTAACTCCGCAATTATATAATCAGTCATCCCATTACAAAAGGTGTTATATCAATACTTTCGAAGGACTATCACCAAAAACTAATTGTGGTCCTTCGGAAGTATAAGAATTCGCAAATTGTTATGCGATCACACAAAATGAGTTAGAAACTCTACCATATTAGTCTACTACATAAATAGAATAAGTCTACCAAACAACCATCAATAAGCCTACCAGTCTAAGAGTAAATCCTGCGTCGCTGTAATGAGGATGACTTTATCGCAAATTCCCCAGTGAGGATTAGGCTCAGTATAGGAAATTGTCTCTCTCATGGGTAGCTCATCCATAATCTCAACATCATATTTCACTATCATGTAAAGCACAGAGCGATCTTCTACCCTCTCAAAACCATATCCCAGCGCCAAGCACTCGATAAACATCAAAGTAAACACCCCACAATCTCCAGATTGTTTGTTTTGTGGGATGATTTTCACTCTATACATGTTGTAAGCAACCGCGCTTATGTTTTTGCGCTCCACCTTCGGTGCGAATTGCTTCACCATTAGTGGGATCATCCTCGTGTATGGTCTGTAATAAAAAATAACAAATTAACGAAAACCCTACCTAATAAACCTACAAAGGTAACGAAGAAAACCAACTATGGCTAAGAATATAATTTTACATATTTACATGCATGAGTCGTACATGTACGGATCAGTAAACACACAGACGTCAGGGTTATAAATCTTAATCTTCCTTGCAGCAAATTCGACCTCAACAGCAACCCAATGACAATTTTCTATGTTGTGAGCAATGTATAACGTGTCTACGCCTTTCACCCATGCCTTCTTTGTGGCACAAAATTGAGAAAGATTTCCTTTGAACATTTCAAAAACTCTGATGGGAAAATATATCCCTTATCTTTTCCTTTGTAATCTCTCTTGTATTGCATACACCACAAACAAGTGAACAGGGGGTCGAGAAAAGTAATCTAGTCACTCCTATACGGACAAGGCGTCTACATAAATCTCTGCCGGAACAAGTTCATTTCAGCCGTCATATGCTGCGCATTTTCAGAGAAACCTACCACATCAATCTACCAAACCACAAATAACTTTCAGTAAATGTACTAAGGTTGCAAAGACTACTAACCGCATCGCGATACCAGCCAAATTTATCGTCCGACCATCTATGCCTAGCCAATACTAACTGTAGATAGAAATCGTCTATAAAATGATTCTCATCCTTTAAATCCCTGAGATAGAAAAATAAATTATGTACAACATTAGATGTGTTACTCAAATTGAGGAAAAAAACAATAAATGCAACTTACACTTGACGCTGCACATAGTCACGGATCCGATACACTTTACTTTTCGTCACTGGCCCTAACGTATCGTATGCTGCGGTATAAGGCTTGACATTCCCCATAATACACTTCACTAGAGAACTGCCTTCGAAAGGGGATAGCTGAGAAAAGTAAAACAACTTTCAAATTAATAAACCTACCAAACAATCTTTAAAAACCTACCGAACAATCTTCAAAAACCTACCAAAGTTTGTCAAAAACCTACCAAACCTATCGACTTTACTTCTGATAAACCTACCAAAGCTTCCACATAAAATGTTTAAAACCTACCAAAGGGATTCCAATAAACCTACTAAACCACGTTATACCTGATTCACTGCAAGCATAATGTGGCAATTCGGTCTTGGCAATACGTCTTCCAAACTAATGAACTCTTCTTCTCCCTCAAGTGGTACCTTCTCTACGTCTATGGTTAACTGCGGCGTCATCTTGATAGGCTTATCAGTGAGATGGATAATGGGCAGCTCCAAGTCCCTAATAGAGGATACATCATCTGATTTTTTCTTCTTAGGTGTGATAGGTTATTTTTTTAAGTTTCTCTTCAATTCAGGATTCCTAACAACTCGAGTTGTAGGGCATTCAGGATTCGATGACTCTTCAATCTCAATTAGCCATTTCTGAGCAATAACACAGTGTTAGTAACATAATAAAAAATCTACCAAACTATATACAACAAATTCTATTAAAACCTACCAAGTCATGACATATATCTACCAAGAATTGAAAGAAAGAAAACAAATTTAACATTACTTTAAAATTCTACCAAAGCATCAACAAAGTCTACCAAACCGTCATAAAAGTCTACCAAACATTTACATTTGCACACATTTTGGTTTTTAAAAATAACAGGTAACAACGCACAACTTCTTTTGCTCAATCATCAAATAGAGACTTACGTACTTTTCCCCCACTTTTGAGTCACCCAGGACAGCAGCATGAGAAGAATCAACTCTAACTTCTCTAGCAGCAGCAACAAGATTAACCGCATCAACCGCATCACTAGAACCATCTCCACCATCATCCATGCCGTCGTTACTGCCTTTGTCATACCCCAAAGTCAGAACAGGTGAACACACATAAGAAGATGGCGAAGGTTTGCTTTCCTCAAGTTTGAGAACCCTCTCATTCATCATCGCCTGGTTTTTACTTAGCTGATCCAAGACTTTAGTCATGGTTGAAAGCATCGCAATCACCACACTATTGTCCTTCTCTTGTTTCTCAACATACTTCTTCTTCAATTTCTTTTTTTAATTTCTTCTCCAAATTTTGTTTCGCTTCCAATTTGGCCTTCTTCAGTTCCATCAAATTGATACTCATATCTATTTCCTCCTCCTCATCCTTCTTTTAATTGACTTTCTTTTTCTCACCCTACAAAAATTTTTAAATCACATCACGTAACAAACAAAAACATAAACCTACCAAACTCTAACAGAAACATACCTACCTAATATTAAACCAACCAATTAAGAACAGAAACCTATCTAAGAAACCTACCAAACTCATATCAATTTCCTCCACAACATCCTGCTTCTGCTTGCCCTTCTTTTTCTCAGCGACCTAAAAAAAAATATTTGAATCAGATAACCTACCACACTCTAAGAAAAACGTACCAATTCATACATCAAACAGATACCTTATTGTTCTTAACTTTTTGCCTCTTCACACTTGCTCCATCACTTTAATCATCACCCTTCCTCTTTTTGCTCAGATTTGCAACAACCTTTGAAGGAGCCTCCGGACTGTTCCAAACAGACACATCCAATGCACCATGAAGTATGTCTTGGATCATATTGTCTACTTTCTGATCGATAACATCTCCGCCCAAAACATGGTAAATCTCGTCGACAACCTTGGGACATAAGTGTCTGACGCGTACCTACAAAAACATTTATATGTTATCAAACTGAAATTGATAACCTACCAATCTGTTTTAAAAACCTACCAATCTGTTTAAAAAAACTTACCAACAAAAACTATCATACAAACAGCAAAAACCTACCAAACTAAATCTAAATACCTACTATATACTACATCAAAATAAGCAAACAATATCAAAAACCGACTAAACAATATCAAAAACCCACCAAAGTAAAACATAAAAATATTCCACGATTGTTCTTATCCCATTCGATCAGTTTATCAAGTTCATACCATCTCCTTCTTGCCTCCCACCGTAGTAGAGGAATGACATTTTCTCTCCTTTCACCACACATTTCTCCTACAATTGGGATCGACTCGTATGCCCAAATCAACAATGCATGAACAAAACCGTGCACCACATAGAAATCACTTCTCAATGATACAGTTTAATTGAACTGATCAACACCTGAAAAGAAATCATGCCCCATGGATGCCGATCAAACCTCTCATGATCCAAAACCAACTTAGCAGATTCGAGAGGGATCCTGCTACTGCGATGCAAACCATAAACTCCTACATGCAGTACGAGAAGCAACCCTACCATCTTCCTCCTCTCAACGGACCATGATCTACTTCTTCTCAACACCTTCTGCAACTCAAACCATGTTGGCCCATTACCAGGATGTATCTCCATCTCTTCCCAAAATTCGCCATGCAAAATAACATGTTCATTTCCATCTGGAAGCAATCCACAATTTAGTTGTGTCACCTCCTCAAACTCATGCAGCAAAAATCGGATTGGTTGACCACCAATCAGCGACCAAAACTCAAATCTGCTCTCTATATACAGCTGGTTCGCCAATAGGTAGTGCACTGGCTTCACTGCCCAAGTATACTTCACGTCCGCAAGCTTCAGAATTACTCCAACTGCAGATCTATTCCTAATATCATTGAAAACTGCATCACCAATACCATGAACCATGCTGTAAAGGCCTGGCAACTTGGAGTTGTGGTCGAAACTCCGTTATTGAAGTGGAGAGTTACCCTCTGTATATAGCCTTAGAGGATATTCCTTCAACGCCATAGTTGTGGATTATAAAACAGAAACACCGTCAACAATAAACCTACCAAAAACGTCAACAAAAAGACTTAGTAAAACCTACCTAAAATGAACAAACAAACCTAGTCAATATTTTACATAAACCTACCTAAGTAGAATCATCTCTTAAAATTATCCACAATAAACCTACCAAACCAAAATACAATTGTTAACACAAAACCTCAAACTTATTAAAACTTACCCAAAATTAATAGACAAACCTACCAAAGAATGAGTCAACATTTAACATAAACTTACCTAAATAGAATCCTCTCTTTAAATTGTCCACTATAAACCTACCAAACAAAATCTAAAACCTACCATACGACATCTAAAACCTACCAGACAAAATCAAAAGCCTACAGAACAACGACCCCTTATTCATATACCGCATATGATTTCTTTAGGAAAAACCTAAAACTTACCTAACTAATATTCTCAATTGTTAACACATAACCTAACAAACCAAAAAAACCTACCACTCTACCATTTTTAAGAACAATATTCACAAATCTACCACACTTAATCTCTGTAAACTAACCCAGAAAAAAAAATTTCCAACATAAAACAATGATTTCAATCTCTCTACACAAAGATTTCTAATATTTATATGATTTTTACACTAATTACATAACTCAACCTTGTTTTTCCTTCAAGGCTTGCAAAAATCTCCAAGAAATCTCACAAAAAGGGAGATTTTGTGATAACCTACAAGATTAACATTGGAATCTAAATTGTTAGACGAAACAAACACTATAAACGAGTTCCAAATAACAAATGGTGTTCGATTTCGACGAAGAACTAGAGAGAGATAGAGAGAGAGAGAGAGAGAGAGAGAAGG
>WJSH01001447.1:9490-21339 GCA_009757365.2 Lepidium campestre | reverse complement strand
CTTGACTTTATGGCATCCCATACTTTCTTAGCCGAATCCAAATCTCCAATCTGCAACACAAGCGCTTCTGGTATTGACTGAAACAACAACGCTATAGCCACGTTGTTCTGCTTTTTGTCTACTGCCTCTGTTTCAGGTTCAATAGCTTCCCATACCTCATGACATCTTAACGCAGCTTTCATTCTCAGTGCCCATACCGTGTAGTTAGTGGTGTTCAGCATCGGACAAAGAATAGATGTAGATCCTCCTCCTTTTGGTTTCGCTAGAACCATTGCACCTTCTTCCATTGCTCCCAAGGAAATCGCAACGCTCTGATACCAAATAAAGACTCAGAATGAAAGGAATTGCAAACACAACTTCAATAAGTTCTCTCTCTTATTGATTTAGGTAAAACTTGCTCAAAAACCTAAAGGTTTCTCTCAACAATCAACGTTAAAGGTTGCCACAATCTCAACAACTCTTTTATATAGGAAACACTCTCAACACAAAAACCTAAACTCATTAGGTAAGGTAAGTTTCCTTTTTCTCTTCATCTCTAGGATCTTCTAATTTAGGATTGCTTGGACTTCAAGCTTATCTCAACACCCTGTGGGCCAGGCCAATGATGGCAATGTCATCGTTGAACCCAATGTGGCGACAAGAAATAGTAAAAGGCTTTGGACCCTCTCGTCCTGTCTGCACGGTTCTTTTCAATGCGACAAGAAGACAAAATTGTTGATTGGTCACCCATCGCCTGATTTCACCGTCGAGGAGGCGTATGAGAAATCACTGGAAAAATTAAAGGCAACAAGGTTGGTTAATGGATACACTACTTTACAAATATCTTACATTATTATGTAATTGTAGTTTTAGTTTACCGAGTGATGCTCTATATAATGTTATTCTTTTAGGTCCATTCATGTTTGTCGCACTATTTCACTGTCAGTCGGAGATGTCTTAGAAGTTGTGGAAAGGACAAAACTCATCCCGTCAGCCACCATGGATGTGTTCCTTCTCTATATTCGGGATGAATTGCGATCAATTGGATCTGAATTAAACAAATCGAGGATTGATATATGGGATAGTGAGTTGGTGTCATCAACCGCGTGTCTATTTTCCAAATTTGCTAAATCACCAGACCCCGCGTGCTTCCCATTCGGAGAGCAGATAATAGATGTTGTTTCCGGATTCCTTGACCTGGGGTGTGCTGATCTATTCTCATGTGTGGATGTGATCTACGCCCCTTTTAATCTTGACCGTAACAACTGGGTCTCATTGTGCATTGACATCCTGTCCCACACGATTTTCGTATTGGATTCAAACACAAGCCTTCATACTGATGCGTTCATGGATACTAACTTATACCCGCTTGCCATAATGCTCCCTTACATCTTCTGCCAAGTTCGTTCCTATGAAGTCATGCATCATGTAATAACCATTATCTCTTGTTCTTTTACTTCTCAAGTCAGTTTCCATTGTGCAATCATAACGTCACCTTACTCATCTGTATTAGGTCTTAGTTGTGCCTTTTAAGGTGGAGCGTGTTCATGAAATTCTTCAAGTTCACTCGTACTCAGACTCTGGCCCAATGGTTATTTATTTGATACAAGCTCACTTCGATGGTGGTATTGAAGAATGCATGTCAATTGACCCTGCCTCTATTGATTTGCATTGTAAGCATCTCATTGCGTCAATTGTTCACAACCGCATCAATTGATAGGTTATCGCTTTGTGTAAGATTAAGTGGGATTACTCATTGTCACTTCCCGTTTTTTCGTATGTTGTCGGCGACATCCATGCTATAGTGCGCTGTTATTTTGGCCAAACATTTTGTCATTTCGATTGTGCTATGTAATGTGTATTAGAACCTAAAACTTTCATATTTTCATCAAGTCAGATTGGTTTGCCAATTCATTTCAGTCATTTTAACGGTTAATTATATGCTCAGATCTTAAAAAGATCTTATGGTATATTATAGGATATATCATAATTGCTATGACAACTTTGATTATTATTCGGTAGACTGATAAATATGGAGTAACAGATAACTATCTAAATACTTTACAAACATTTCATTAACATATAAACAATTAAGTAGCTGATAATGGACAAAATAACTATTATTAACACAATCATTTGGGTGGACAAAATTATATATGGACGACTAAACATTATAAAAACGACAATGGCATGCAAAGTAGATACACTTATTTCAAGTTTATTAAAACGTACTTAATAAACATATAACTGCTAAATATGCAATTACATGCGAATGTCTAAATTGTTATATTAAGTCTAGTGTCCATGTTCTCTAACGATTTTTCTTGTTCATAGCGATAATTGTTATTTATTTCGTCGACTATCAACATTAGCAGGCTGTTTCCAGAACATTATAAAAAAGATAATGGCATGCAAAGCAAATACACTTATACTAAGTACATTAAAACGTGCTAAATAAATTAATAACCGCTAACTATGCACACACACGGGAATGCATGTATTGTTATATAAGTCAAATATCCATATCGTCGACTGTCAACATTCAGCAGGCTGTTTCCCAACCAATTTCCTGGGGTTTTATGTTTTTGTTATCGGTTACCCTAGTACTCATAACATTTCCAACTACGGAATTGTAATCTCTTCATTTCAATTCTGGTCATCACAACAAGATATGTTATATGAACTATAAAGTTTTTATATTGTAATGTGGCTACTAGGTACACAGTATAAATGTCAATGTATAATTACATGATAACTATATTATTAACTGGTACGTGTAAAATTACATGGTAATTGTTATATAAGTCAAATGTCTATGTTTAATAACGCTTTTTTTTGTTCTTAGCGATAGATGTTTTTTATATTGTTGACTGTCACCATTCAGCACTCTATTTCCAGCTATTTTGGAAAGGGTTCTATGTCTATGTTCTCGGTTACCAGAGTACCCAAATCAACAAGCTATGTCATATGAACTATATATGCAAAGTAGCTACACAACTACTAACTATATTAAAAATGCTAAATATATTTATAACAACTAAATATGCACCTACATGTTATATGAACTATAAATATTTTATAATTGAACACCGCTCCTAGATTTATAGTATAAATGTCAATGTATAATTATATGCTAACTCTATTATTAAATGCTAAGTTTAATATTACATGCTAATAGTCATTAGTTTGAGTAACATATAATTTTCCATGATATTTAAGTATATCGGATGCCCTATATGAATATATTGACATGTGCTAATTATCCAATGGCTTTGGTCTTTATTTTGGTGACGCTATGTTATTTGCATTACAAACTTAGACTTTCTAAATTCGTCAGTTCAGAGTTTATGTCCGCTTCATATTTATCATTAACAGGTAAGTACATGTTTATTTATTAAAAAGATCTTATGCTATATCATAGGCTTTATACAAATTGCAAACAATCAATTCGAACTGGGGTCAAAAAATTACATTTGTGTACGTTTGTTTCCATCATTATATGCTTGTTGGATTTCTACGTTTGTTATGTGGACCCGATAACCATCCTCAAGAAATAAAACAATCGTTCTAATCTATTTTTAACCCAATATTCTTATTGGGCTTGACTCTCTTCATACCTCAGAATCCGTTCGAACAATAAATCTCTTAATTTTACCTTTTCCTAGGGTTTCACCTTTCCCCTATTACAATGAGCAATGTCACCGAATATTCGGCTGAAACATCGAGTGTGCGTCAGAGGAGAGAGGCAGGTGGCGTTCCCAGGAGATGTTGGTGCGGCGAGAGGATTGTTGTGAAACTCTCCAAAACGGAATCAAATCCATACCGAAGATATTTTAGATGCTCACACGCCGCCGCAAACAGAGTAAGTGAACTATTTACGTTTTTGTTATGTTGAATTCACCAGAGCCATCACACTCCTGATTTCCCTTGCTCACAGCTAAAAGATGATAAACATGTGTTTATTTGGATCGAAGAAGCTATGGTGAATGAGATGGAGAGTTTGGATGCTAAAGTTACGATTCTTCACCACGAGATTATGGCCATTTGTTCTGACTACGAGAAATCACAACGGGAGATGGAGATGGAGATCTTTGAAAGACTTGAATCTGCGTTGGTTGTCGCTGAAGGTAGTTCAAAAATTGATGCTTTTCCTGGTCATTGGATTTATATTCTATTGTATGTCCTTAAAGATACTAGGGTGACAAGTGTTAACTAATCGTTGATGGATATATATATGTTTAGAAGCTACATTTCATTAATGTTTTCAGTATGTTACTTGATCAACATCCCTGGGTTTTCGAAACCCTTCCCCCTGTATATGGGGTTTTTAATTTCAATTTCTCCTACTTCAGTAGCAATTTCAATGAAATCCTATTACTAATAGTTAACATACTACTAACAATGTTTATACAGTATTATCATGGTTATCAATTATTCCGACCCACATATGTAATGAAGTTATTATGTGTTATATGCATGAACTACTTTACACGTCGCTACTTGCATGATTCATTATGATACTTTAGCAAACTAATGTATGATAATGGCATAAGCCACAAAAAAGTTCACTAATTTGGGTCAGTAACACTGGATTCTTTCATAATTAACTTACCCAATTTGACACAATCGGTTACTCCGTTGGGGAGAATGTCGAATGAACCTTTGGTCTTGAAGGGGTTAAATCAATTTTAGTGCAGATATTGTTTGTTAAGTGTACAGTAATCAATATATCTATTTTTGGGTTACATATCTATTAAAAGCAACACGCAGAGAGGGCATTAAGAGGGTGCAAAATCTGACACATTGCTGCATACACGGTGCACAAGAAGAGAATTAAATGTAAAGATTTTGGCAGAAATGATATATTGTGCCTTGGCAAGTGAGAATGAAAATAATAAAAAAATAAAAAAATCTTCAACAACTAAAATACACACTTTGCTATATATTACACCACCTTCTCCACATTTATCAACCACACAATCCATTGAGCCAACAATAGTATAAAGAAAGCTAACAGAGAGAACTTAATTGAATGATGAGTGATCCGGAGGAATTGAAGGTAACCGTTATGCACAATGATTAGTCATCTTGTATTTATTATTTCTTGTGCTCTTGATTATCAAACACTGATTTCACGTGTTTCTTGAATATTTGTTCGTTCGCAGGTTGTTCTGAGGGTTTTAAGAGGCGAGTGGAGCGAAACTGCCTCCGGCGGTTTTATCTTCACAGAATATGTGAAAGGATTATCATATTCAATCCAAGTGAGAGACAACTACGGATTCAGCGGTTTTGTGAATGCAATCAAGCAAGAACTTGCACTAGCGAATGATGATTCAGTTGAACTTAGCTATCAGTGGCCACCATAGAAAATCGGGATGGATTGGAGGACGTTTTTCCCAGTATACCTAAAAGACGTAGCGATATTGCGGTATTTATGACCATAGTAGGCGACATACCTGATCTGATGCTTCGGGTCAGCGTAAGAAATAGTCACATAACGGATCTGATAAGACTGAGTGCAAAGGGAAATGAAAAGGTAAAAGATGTACCATATGAAACACACGAGGTTGCTAATATAATTTCATCGCTGTCAGGTATTATATTAGATATCTATGATCAACCATGATTAATACTGCATGTAATAATGATAATGATCAGTATCGGTGTTGTAGGAGAGTTTTTGGTATCCAGGATCCTATGTTATGGTAATTTACAAACCCGGGACATAGCTAGTCAAGCTGGTTACACATATCCTGACACATATGGTTGAGATTTATTGGCAACCAACACCACAGATGTCAATGAAAGTTGCGAGAGCTGGGTAAACAGTTCGGATGAGAGCTCTGATGGTGAGGATGTGGGCGCGATGATGGGTACTTTCTGATTATATTACATTAAAAGCTGAATATTTTCAATTTTATGACATCAAAACAACACATTAATTCAAATATTTTTGGCAGATATTGATGTCGGCAGCGACGGCAGTGGGGGGAACAAGAATGTAAAGCCATGAGCCTAGATTGAAATGAGATTCGTGTAAAGCCAACAAGGGGAGGTCTGAACTGCATTGGAGATATCGAGCAAAGAAATATAATGGCTAAAGAGGCAGCTCTCCCAACAGTTGTGATGGAGAGAGATGCTCCGCCATTTTTTGACGACGAAGAATGGTAGTTGATAACTACAAATAATTACGGTTATTGGAAAAATATGGTTTTATGGGTCATATTCGAATCTAGTAGTAATCTTACTGTTGCCCACTTTCAGGGGTTCCAAACATATGGGATTGGAACCAAAGTCTTCGGTATTTGGAGGCCTTAATATATTATAATGTATATTATGACCTCTAACAGGTAATTAAGCAACCAGAGGTTAAGAAAACTATATAAGCATCGTTTGTACATGAAATGTATGAAATGTATTTGTTTTGTTAGCATTTAATTACTTTAACATTTGATTAGTAAAAATGTTTTATGCAATTTATATTAAACTGTAACATTGTTCCAGGCGTGTATTAACAGGAATCCTTCTTTTGTGTTTTTTATTTGTATGTAAGTATGCATAACTTAATAGCTTCCACGGTTGTGTATACCATTTTCAATAGAGGGAACTATACACATGTAATTGTTTACTTAGCATGTAATTACATAATTATTTGTTAAATCAAATAGTATTGCTAAATAATTTATTTATCATCAACAAACACTTAGATGCTAATTCTATGTTCCTTTTTTCAGATCACTTGTGTCGAGCAATTAAGGTCATTGTGTACGAAGGCGAAACCATCTATGAGGGAAGAATATTTAAGAACAGGGAGGAATACAGACTTAAGCTTGCCATCCACGCAATTTCAAATAAATTTCACTTCAAATCGGTTCAGACCACGCCCGCCATTGTTGTTGTGGTTTGTGTCAGCGACACCTATCCTTGGCGAGTGTATGCTATTATAGCTGATGAGAGCGAGAGGTTTATATTGCGCAGCATATCTCCCCATCACACATGCGGGGTGGATGCCCAGGAAGATTTCCACAAGCAATCATCTATGGCTGAGATAAGGGAAAAAATCTGTCGGAAGTACGGAGGGCTATACGGTGTCCGCACAGTTTGCGAACTTAATGCGCTAACACGAAAATTCAATGCCAACATATCGATTTGGAAGGCTAGGCGAACTAGAGAAATCGCCATGGATAGTGAACTTTGGTCAGTAATGGGGAATTATGGTTTAGTTCTTGCGTATTTTAGGTTAACCCTGGAGACAAACCCCAACTCCTTAGTGGCTCTAGAGACCGAGATTACTTCCACTGGCATTCATCATTTCAACTATCTATTCTACGCCATAGGCGCTTCAATCCAAGAATATGGCTATATCCGTAAGGTAGTGGTGCTAGAGCATACAAATTCACGTAGAAGAGATGGCGGATTTCTGCTGAGTGCTTGTGCACCAGATGGGAATTTCCAGGTTTTTTCGTTGGCGTTTGGCATAGTCACAAAAGATTGTGGGGTTTCTTGGTGTTGGTTTTTGAGAAAACATACAGACATTGTTCCAGATTCGGATGGCCTTGTAATAATATCCAACGGATAAGTTTCGGTATACAGTAGCATCAGGAAGGTATATAATAGTATATAATTAAGTGTTATAGACCAACTCGACCTTAAATGTTATCTTAACCGGTATGTGATTTTAATTCTGACTCCACATGTTTTACCGAATAAATATCCAGGTGTATACTCGAGCATCATGTGGGGGGGGTGCGTTAATCATTTAAAGAAGAATGTGTTAGAGACATTCTCAAATTACCACTTGAGTTGATTGGTCGCAGACGCAGCTAGGGCATACCAAAAGGAAGATTTTAGTCGAATATTTGTGCAAATAATGAAAGTGAATCGAGAATGCACTGAATATCTTGTAGATATTGGATTAGTGAATTGGGCGAGATCGGACTCAAGGGGGAATAGGTACAACGTAATGTCAAGTGACATAGCGGAGTCACTAACTAACGTCTTAACTATTTTTTGGGACTACCCTGTCGTCTCTATTCTTGAAGCACTACAAACAATTCTTGTCCGCCGGTTTGGAATCATGAGGGAGGTAGCTGACCAGAACGAGAACATTGTTTCTCCAAAGGTGCACGAGATGCTGATAGAAAGGTTTGAGAAGACGTCAAGTTTCGTGGCTTTTAAAATTGGTGACAACTTTTATGAGTATATAGAGTCTGAAGATACATTATTCGCTGTCGATTTAGCCCATAAGACATGTATATGTCACGAATTTCAGACATTGGAAATACCGTGTATGCATGCAATCACAACTTCCATCAAGGTAGACATATGTGTGAACAGTCTCGTGGGGCAACAATTCATAGTCAAGTACTTAAGGATGACCTATCAAGGCAAGATAATGCTAGTGCCTGCCGTTGGAGAAATTGTCCCCAACAGCTGGAACGTGGGAGTTGGACCCTAACGAGTCAGTTGCGTTACTAGTAAAAGATAGTGGGTTGGAGGTAACCAAAATTTTAGTGGGTTTTATAATTTTTATACAACTGTTGTGCTGATAGATAATCATATTGCTCGTACATTATACATTCTTCTAACATCCTCTCCATATCGATGTCAACCTGCATGCCGCCCCACTAAGTGTCAAGGTACAGTATTTATGAATAAAATACAACATATTAAACTGGAGTCTCTTATCTAATTCGATTTAATTATCAAATTTGGCGCAGCATGCCGAAAGGGAACGTGAGGCAGAGTCCACATTACAAGGGAATACGTTGTTGTTTATTTATGCGCGTAAAGACATGTAATATAAATCAAATGTCTATGGTTTCTACCTAAGTTGGTTGTATTGAGCGGGTAATGTTTTTTGTATCTTTGGCTTTCAACCTTTAGTATTTGGTTTCCAAACTATCCAAGCGATTGTATGTTAATGTAATCGGTAAACATAAAAACCTAAGTTATATGAACTATAAAGTTGTTATATTTTAACGTCGCTCCTAGGTACACACTATAAAGATCAATGTATAATTACATGCTAACTCTATTATTAACTGCTACGTGTAAAATTACATACTCATTGTAATATAAGTCAAATGTATCTGTTTATAACACTTTTTTTTGTTTGTAGCGATAGATGTTTTTTATATAGTTGACTGTCAATATTCAGCACGCTGTTTCTAGCCATTTTGGAGAGGGTTCTATGTTTACATGCTCGGTTACCAGAGTACTCCGTAATTACATGATAACTCTATTATTAACTGCTACGTGTAAACTTACATGCAAATTGTAATATAAGTCAAATGTAACTGTTTATATTACTTTTTTTTTATCTTAGCGATAAATATTTTTTATATAGTTGACTGTCAACATTAAACCCGTTGTTTCCAGCCATTTTGGAGAGGGTTCTATGTTTACATTCTCGGTTATCAGAGTACTCCTTAATTACATGATAACGTTATTATTAACTGCTACGTTTAAAATTACATGCTAATTGTAATATAAGTCAAATGTATATGTTTAGAACATTTTTTTGTTCTTAGCGATAGATGTTTTTTAGATAGTTGACCGTCAACATGCAGCACGCTGTTTCCAGCCATTTTGGAGAGGGTTATATGTTTACATTCTCGGTTACCATAGTACTCCTCAAATCACAAAAAGCTATGTCATATGAACTATATAGGCAAAGTAGTTACACTACTACTAAATATATTTAAATATGCTAAATATATTTATAACAACTAAATACGCACTTACATGCGAATGACTGTATTGTTATATAAGTCAAATCTATATGTTTTCTAGCGGTTTTTTTGTTCTTAGCGATTGCTATTTTTTTCATTGTTGCATGTCAACATTCAGCAGGTTGTTTCCAACCATTTTGGAGAGGGTTCTATGTTTACGTTCGCGGTTACCAGAGTACTCCTTAAATCACAAAATGCTATGTTATATGAACTATAAAATTTGTATAATTTCACGTCGGAATGTCAATACATAATTAGATGCTAACTGTAACACCCTGATTTTAAGAAATATCGTGGTACATGCGGAGAGGTTTAAAAGAATTAATTTGGCCACCTATGTCACCAAAGTGTACTTATCTTTTCAGTCACTTGTCCAGAGAGAACTCTAGGGTTAAGCGTGCTTGAGCTAGAGTAGTTGAAAGATGGGTGACCTTCCGGGAAGTAATTTTCGGAACCGTGTGAGTGAGGACAAAACACGGGAAAATATCATGTGGTGATTTGTAGGGTCGATAAACAAGTCTTTAATACCTCTCGGATATAGCGGACCGACCGTCGGGCTGGTAAAGGTAGACCCATGGGCACAAAGAGGATGTGGGGCCCATTAAGGGTGGCAGTCGGGGCATTACACTAACTATATTATTAACTACTAAGTGTATCATACATTCTCTGGTATCAGAGTTCTCCGTAATTACATGCTAACTTTATTATCAACTACTACATATAAAATTACATGCTAATTGTAATATAAGTCAAATGTATCTGTCTATAACGCTTGTTTTTTATCTTGGCGATAGATATTTTTTATATAGTTGACTGTCGATATCAAGCACGCTGTTTCCAGCCATTTTGGAAAGTGTTCTATGTTTACATTATCGGGTTCCAAAGTACTCATTAACTGCTACGTTTAAATTTACATGCAAATTGTAATATAAGTCAAATGTATATGTTTATAACGCTTTTTTTTCTCTTAGCGATAGATGTTTTTTATATAGTTGACCGTCAACATGCAGCACGCTGTTTCCAGCCGTTTTGGAGAGGGTTCTATGTTTACATTCTCGGTTACCATAGGACTCCTTAAATCACAAGAACCTATGTCATATGAACTATATATGCAAGTAGCTACACTACTACTAAATATATTAAAACATGCTAAATATATTTATAACAGCTAAATACGCACTTACATGTGAATGACTGTATTGTTATATAAGTCAAATCTATAACGTTTTTATAATTCCACGTCGAAATGTCAATACATAATTACATGCTAACTCTATTATTGACTACTAAGTGTATTATACACAGTTTAAATGTTTATGTATTTAAGTTTGCGCAACACTCCAACTTTTTTCTTAAAGATACTCTATGGAACAATTTAACACCAGTTCAACTTTGGTAAATGACATTCGCATTTTTAACCATTTTAACATATTTTTCAGCTTGTATTACAAGAAGCAGCCGGTCCTACAATGGTTATAGCATGGCTTACTCATTACATTATGCAAAGAGGTAAACCCAATTTTACATTTCTTTTCCATTCTTAAAATTTTTAACAAAGATCACTCATTCATTCATTCATTAATTATACATACGATTATCATACAAACGTCCCTAGATTTTGCGCCATTACATTACCTAACTTTTAAACATACTATATACTACATATACCGCACACTTGTTCGTCTTCCTGGCTTATTATATCTTACACCTTCAATCCCTTTCTTGCATTTCTTGCGTCCCTCACCAATTCAACCAAACTTCTTAACAATCCGCTAACCCTCCTGCATTTTAATTGGGATCAGACAACCCTTACCTCGATGTTAATCCAAGTTGTTTGGTTGTTGAGCAACACAGGTAACCAAGTTGTTATTTAAAAACTTGATCCGTACCATTTAACATTTGTAACATTTACCTCGAATGCATACCTGCATGTCGAACGGTTGTGCCCTATAGCATGGCATCTACCGCATCTTTTTCGCGCTTTGAACTACACCTTTTCAACATTATGTTATTTATCTCACACTTATTATCATATACACCACTCGTTAAATGTCATGGTTTTTATTACCATAAACTATCCCCTCGAAAAATATCTCCTCTTTTTTGGCCGACCCGAAGGTCGCCTTACTTTAGGTA
>WJSH01001445.1:13365-24185 GCA_009757365.2 Lepidium campestre | reverse complement strand
CCTTCCTCTTTCCCTCGTCCTTGCCGCGCCAAACTTCAAGCTCCTTTCGCCGCCGCCACTGTTTCTCTCTCATCGTCGACCACGTCACCTCCGTCGCTCGCCGTTCCCCTCCTCGCCGCACAGCAGTCTTCGTTTGCTTCACAAGGCAAATCCCGAGCAGCGCCAGCAGTGATTTCCCGAAGCAGCTCCGCCTTCGCTCAGCTCCTTCCGTCGTGGTGCTGCTGTTCTTCTTCTTCGCCCCAGCTCATCTCTGCCACCAAGTCGCGCCACCATCAAAGGCTCTTGTCATCGGACCATACCGCCATCACTTCCTTCTCCGTCACGCTTCACCGGAACCTAGCCTTCTTTCGGAGTTCCTTGTCCGTGGGATCCTATCACCACTTATATTGAAACGGAGGGAGTATATATTACAAGTGATAACATCCATATATTTCTGCTTCATATATCTTTCTCCACCAGTATAAGAAGATGGTATAAATATTCTATTACCATGATTATTACTGTTAAAATAACCTTGATTTGATGCCTTTCGTAAACTATCATAATTTTCAAAACCTAGTTTAGGTTGATTCTTTTTGATATACCGCATATTATTAGCCTCAATGGCAGTATAACCATCAACTAAAAACTGTTGAAATAAACTTTTCGACCTCATAATGGTTGGCGATTATTTTTCCTCTCTTGAATGCGATAAGCAAACCATTGTCTCATGTTAATATTCGTCTGCTTCTTACCAAGTCGATCTAATAAAGTATTTTTTTTATACATAATCGCCAACCATCCTCACCATAAGGATATTGTAGAGGTAGATAACTTGGATGGATTTCACTTATCCTTTTCAGCTTACCAGATTTTTCTTTCAAACACAATATCCCTCTTATCCATATCTATAACAAAATCACCTACAATCAAGGTCGCAACCTTTGATGCAGTTGGTTTATTGTAAACTCGACCATCATTCTTCCTTTCATTGAGCAATACAAAATGAATATTCTCTGTATTTTCTTCTTAAAATCTATCCTTGTAGCTAATGAAAGCTTTTACATGAGAATTAACATAATGTAAATTTTTTGATAAAAATCAACAATATCAACTTTTAAACTGTTATGAACATTATCTCGTATAGTGGTGCGATTTTTGGTGCAAAAAATATAGTCGTTGTAAAGTTGTTAGAAAAATATAAGGTCACTAAAAATAATAAAATAAAATAAAATAAAAATAATATTAAACTCATTAATAAATGAGTTACCAAAAGGCTCTTAGTCTGTTCATAACTTCATTTGCAGTGTCATGAATATAAATCTGTAAGAACTTAGGATCTTGACCATTAAGAGGTAGCAAACTGCCTATTAGATAATAATTTTCACCATAGAGCCTAAAAATCGTAGGGCCACGTCCCAAATTTATTGAGTGATCGATCTTTCCTCCAAGTGATGTGAAAGAAAACATCATGTTATATGCTCTTATATTTTTACAAAAATTCCTACTTCTTTCATCATCACATGTAAGCAATTTAATCAACTCTTTAGGTAAAATTTCAAGCATGCTTAATTTTTCTCTTCATTCAATACATAGAAAACGTAGGAACATGATTCGCCTATTCAACATTTTCTTGTTTATTCTCTCATTCAACCACATTGCAACTCCACATAATTTACATTCATAAATAGGATCTCCATCATCAATATAATATGTGAAATAAGTATAATAAACAATAAAAAAAATCATAATAAACAAAAACTATCAAAACTCGTTTATATATATAAAGTTCATACCTTTATAATTATAGATAGTAATTGATTCTTGATTACTATTTAACATATCAAAAATCGTTTCAAAAACTTCAATATTATCATGTATAATTTCATTATCACTTTCATCACTTTCATCACAAACTGATGTATGAGAAATTGTCTTCATTATTATTCCAATCAGCTGAAATAAAAGAAAGAAAATAAATTAAGAATTATAGGAAGCAATAAAGATTAGGTAAAACATATTTTAGATGAAAAAAAAAATGAAAGACCTTCAGATTCACTACTGTCTAAGTCAATTTCATCACATATTCCATGGTTAACGTCAAGTGATGGTTGGACATGATCTGTTTTTATATAAAACACTATACTTTAGTAAGAAATGAAAAGTATAAATCTGATTATAAATATTGAATAGTAGTGGACTTGGTTGTCGATTATTAGCATTATGATCTCTGCTATCACTTAATTTGTTTGATAATTTAGTTAAAATATAAAGTTATTAGTGTAAATATAAACAAATAATACTAATTAAGTAGTAAAAATTTCTAAAAGAAACATTGAAAAATATATATATATATATATAGCTTGCATGTGTTATCAGATGAAGGTTTATGTCTTTTGACATGAATAACATCATCAATAGGATAATTATCGGATGTGTTTATGTTCTTCTTCATAACTGAAATAAAGTATAGAATCAAAATTTGTTTTAAGCAAATCAATTAACAAAGAATATGAACTTAGTCTACCATATATTGGATTGCAGAAGCAATTCTTCTTCCCAATTAAAATCCTATATATAACAATAAATATCTACTTATATGTGAAATCGTATATATCTAAATCCTTTGTCGATGAAATATATTTTGACTTATCCTATATAACAATATAACAATAAATAATAGATAAATATTACTTATATAATAAATCTTGTTTGATCGTTAATAAATTTATATGATCAGCTTTTATTTAAATGCTAAGTTTTTGTTGTTATCAAGTCATAAATAATAGGAGATATAATTTGACTTATCTCTTATATAACAGATAATATAAGTTTACTCATATGTTAATTTAAATAATATTATTTTTAGTTATAAACTAAAATGAATAATATTGTTTAGCCGAATTAGTTATTCTACCATATATATAATCGCAGAAGCAATTCCTTTTCCGAATTGAAATCCTATATATAACAATAAATATATATTTATATGCGAAATCATATATATCTAAATCCTTTGTCGATGAGATATATTTTAACTTATCCTATATAGAGTAACAATATAACAAGAAATAATAGATAAGTTTTACTTATATAATTAATCATGTTTGGTCGTTGATAAATTTACCTTATCAACATTTATTTAAATGCTAAGTTTTTGTTGTTATCAAATCCTAGATAATAGGAGATATAGTTTGACTTATCTTTTATATAAGGGATAATATAAGTTTTACTCATACGTTAAGTTAAATAATATTGTTTAGCAAATTTAGTTATTCTACCATATATAGAATCGCATAAGCAATTTCTCTTCCCAATTGAAATCCTATATATAATAATAAATATCTACTTATATGCAAAATCATATATATCTAAATCATTTGTCGGTGAAATATATTTTGACTTATCATATATAACAATATAGGCTTTGAAGAGGATTTTAAAGATTTTCCATCTTAATCTTCTTAATCATCATGGGCTTTGAAGAGGATGAATTGTCCTTATCAAAATCGGAACTCGTTCCTTCATGATCTTTTCTTTTGGAATGGGGTCATTTTATTTTCTTTAATTGATTCGTCACTTTCTTCTCCATAAGCATAAATGGAAATAACCTAAATAACTAAATCATTAGAAATATAAAAAAATTAAAATAAATCTTATAAGATATAAAAACAGAATTTTAAAAATATTTTAAAACAAATTTAATTGTGGTTATAAATAGTTAACAATATTTTTATAAAATAATCAAAAACGTTTTCCGTACAATCTCTATCGAATTTGTCGACTCTGAAGCGGATCTCTGAATAATTTGTATAGCTACACAATCGAACATCAAAAATCTTGCTTTGTCAGTGTTATCTCAGACATTTAAAAAAAATATAATACCTAAAAATAAAATATTAGTTTATTCGATTAAACAGTAAATAAAAAATAAAACTAAATTATTATAAATCAATAAAAATAAAAATTATTGTTACGATTTTAACTATATAATTAGTTATGATAACGATTTTTAATTAAATAATATATTTTTATTATTTTTATCATAGTATTCCTAGTACCAAAATTAGTTATAAATTAATATGAATTTAGTATATATAAACGATAAAAGAATTCTTACTTTTTTCACCACATCAGTGACATAACGATTGCATTTTGAACGTTTTCACACACATTTAACAATTGAAAGATCTTCAGAGTCACTTTTTTCTTCAAAACTATCAACATGAAAAACTTTCTTATTGCATATTTTGCAGCTTAAGTAACACCATCTATATTCAGCATCAATTGAATGAATTGTGACCATTGTAGCACAAGACCCAATCTAAAGGAAATAAAAATAATTTATTTAAAATTTAAACGTAAGGATAAATAAGATTAAAATAAATAATAGGATAACGTTTACCTGTTTTGAATCAAGAAGTTCTCTAACTGTTTTTTTGGATAAAGTTGAAAAAAATCTTCACGAATAAATAAAGAGTTCGATTTATTGTTTGAGTTTTGTTCTACTATTACAATCTGCAACTCATCATTAGGAAGTCTACAATATAGAAAATTATAAATATGATAAAATATAAATAATGTTATTCAAAAATATATCATCGAAATAAGTACACTATGTAAATCAATTATAAAGGTTTAGAAATATATGTGTACTTCAATTCCAACACCTCCGAAATTTTCTCATTATCAAAGCAGATTTGGATACACTCAACAACATTAGAAATAGTTATAATATCTGAAATTAATTACTAAATTAATAAATGAAACGGAAAAATTGGAACAAATTGGATATAAGCGGAAAAAATGAAAAAAACAAAAAAAATTGTTACCTCTAAAAGTTTTTATCTTGCAAACTTGTAAAAAAAACTATAGTATGCACGCCAAATCCCTTTTTAGATTTCTTCAACAATATGAGCATATTTTCCCCCACAAAACACATGTTAACCTAACATATTTATAGAAAATAAAATATAAACGTTCACAATTTATATAATTAAAATAATTATTCTTTTTTATAAAAAAAAATTTAAAAACTTACTTAGCATTTTTAAGAATAATATTAAGCCGTTTTGTTGGTTTTCCATTCACTTCAATAATTTCAGTATTACCAACTTGAACCAATTGTCCAATGACATCTATAAAAAAAATAAACATATTAATTAGTATCACGAGATAAATCAATTATATAAACTAAATTATAAACATAAAAATAAATTTTTTAAAATGATACATTATTTACCTATAAGATACATATATTTAAGTCACACATTGAATATTTAACTAAAATCAGCAAATTTTAATCCTAAAACCGATTCTGAGAAAGGATCACATGACATAACCATGGTAGTTTCCAAAAACGTGATTCTCCACTTATGAGTTGAAGTTCGGTAAAATCCGGATGCAAGACTGATCTGGAGGTTTGTAATAATTTTAGTACTTTCCTGCTCAAGAAGAGTTTACTGTATTTGCAAACAAATTCATTCTTCATGTTATACAGTAAATTTTTTCACCCTACAATAAGAACTATTTAGCAAATATTATGATTGATTTTAAATTATAATAGAAAATATATGATTACAAACCTTTGAATCCCAAAGAACCATCTCTAATTTTTGACCAAATTCTGGAGTGAATACCTTCCACAACTTTAGAATTTTAACTTTAATTCTCTAATGTTGTTTGGTAAGTTTCAAAGAAGAAATTTCCGAGAATGTCATTATGAAATCGACAATAGGAGTAGAGAAAAAAACGGTTTTGTGAATGAAAGTATAGAAAAAAATTGTTTTGTGAATTTGAGAATTAATGAAATAAATAAACGTCTATTTAAATAGAAGAAATAGCAAAATCCTAGTAGATTTAGGAATTATTCTTTATAATTATTAATAACAAATTTTTAAGAATTAGTTATGATAAGAACAATATTTCACGAGAATGATTAAATTTGTTAATCAAATCATTACTTTCTTTAATCAATCATTATTCACAAATCACACCATCCAATAGTACATCACTCTTGAGATGTACCATAATCATAATCACATATATATAAATAATCACATCAACTAATCTTATTTCCACATAATCACCAAATATCATAGTATAATATTATATAACCATAGATATATATCTAATAATATAGGATTAACACTTGTATAAACTAAGGAAAAGCTAAAGACTCGCAAATCACATCCTCACCTTAGCCTAGACTGAAAAACGGATGAGAACTACCCACCACATTAAACTGCAATCTCCCGATTAACGATTCCTTCGTATCTGGATCGTTAAGCTGATCTGAATACTAGACTTCTGGGGCTTTCCAACGTTATGCTGATCGCCTTCTGGCTCCTTCTGATTCGCTGGGAAAATGCTTCTAAACATGGGTAAACACGGATTTGATCTCTAGAGATTAGCCTTTGAAAACCCACCATAACGTTTGCAGCAAAACTTCGAATTCGATTCCGCTTTCTGCTACGCGTAGATCTTGGGGTTGAGTAGCTACTCGTCAAAATTTCGTCCCATTCTGAATCTTATTCCTCCACTGTTTCTTCTTTTTCTTTCACAAGATCGTATCAGATGACGGCTAGGTTTTTGGATTCTCTTTAGGTTCATGAGGCTTTTCCAAATAAACCTAGGAAGAGACTACACACATATATATACCCACCTCCACTTAGGGTTTCTTTATTTATCAGGCCTAATGGGCTGGATTTTTATTTTCTAATTGAGCCTCAAGGAACAGGTCTCATAATTCTCCCCCACTTAAATGGAATTCATCCTCGAATTCTTGGCAGAGAGTTCGATCTCCAATTGAACAAACTTACTTCCAGCTCCAACGAACACTTCAATCTCTTCTTGCAGCACAACTTGCAAACACTTGGAACTGAACTTAACTATGACACTAACTACAAATAATCAATGCACACACACAAGCAACATTTCAATAGCGATCAATCGAAATACTTTTCTTGAAGAAATTTAGAAACATTTTTCATAAAACTAATCTTTCGAAAATTTCCTTTAAAACCATTCTTTTAAAACTCCTTTGAAACCTTGACCCTCTGGGTTACACCGGAGTGGCCTTAACCCAGGCTCTGATACCAACTGTAACACCCGCTCTCCATCCTGGGAGAGAGCGTGTTATTCCTTGGTCTTGCCAAAAACAACTCCTTTTACAAATCCACCCACGATTAAAAATCTGAATAAAAATCCTAAAAAAGAGAAAATAAGATGGGTGAGTATAAATACTCAGTGAGGAGATCACTTCTGCCTATTGAGACACAAAGCTCAAACTTAAATCACACAAAATCTATCCTCTATACACATAAAGCATTCACATAAACCTTGTATTTTACAAGGAGTTGTACCAATCAAATTGAACTGCCAGTAGCAGCCAATGTCACAATCAATGGCTCAACCATCCTCATTGATGGCTCCAAAGCCTACTTCGTTGGGAGACCACGACCAGTAGTTCGATCCTCCCTAGCTTGTCAGCGGGTTTTGGGATGTAGCGAGCCCGTCGGCTCACTCTAGACCATGTCTCTTTTCGCGGAGATTGCCGGCCCGTAGCCCAATTCCTCCGCGTCACAACTCTTTTAGAGACACATAATTACTTCCTTTAATCAATCATTATTCACAAATCACACCATCCAATAATACATCACTCTTGAGATGTACCATAATCATATATATATATATATATATATAATCACGTCAACTAATCTTGTTTCCACATAATCATCAAATATCATAGTATAATATTATATAACCATAGATATATATCTAATAATATAGGATTAACACTTGTATAAATTAAGGAAGAGCGAAGGATTCACAAATCACATCCTCACCTTAGCCTAGACTGAAAAACGGATGAGAACTACCAGCCGCTTTAAACTGCAATCTCCTGATTAACAACTCCTCCAAATCTGGATCGGTAAGCTGATCTGAACACTAGACCTCTGGGGCTTTCCAATGATATGCTGATCGCTTTCTGGCTCCTTCTGCTTCGCTAGGAAACTGCTTCTCAACATGGGTAAATGCGGATTTGATCTCTAGAGATTAGCCTTCGAAAACCCTCCATAACTTTTGCAGAAAAACTCCGAATTCGATTCCGCTTTCTGCTATGCGTAGATCTTGGGGTTGAGAAGCTACTCATCAAATTTCGTCCCATTCTGAATCTTATTCCTCCACCGTTTCTTTTTTTTCTTTCACGAGATCAGATCAGATGACGGCTGAGGTTTTTGGATGCTCTTTAGGTTTATGAGTATTGCATAGTCTATATACCGAAATCAAATTGCGATGAATATCCAGAACATATAAGATGTCATTAAGATATATAGACTTTTGAGGAGAGTTAAGAGTAGTGGAGCCAGTATGGGTTATTGGAAGCATTGAGCCATTGCTCACCATCACTTCTTCACCACCAAGGTAGGGTTGATGTAAAGAAAAATTGTGAAGATCGGAGGTGATGTGGTGAGTAACTCCGGAATCCATAACTCATGGTTGAGGAGTGGTCATCGCAACATTAGCACGAGACATCCACTGTGTTGGGGGAGTAGGTAGCAATGGACTTTGCTGTTGTTGGTGAGTGTAAGCCTGAAGTTGATTACACCTCTTGGCAGAATGACCGTGAACGCCACATATCTGGCACTTGCCCATATGCAGACGAGAAGAACGTTGATCAGACGAACGATTGTTAGACCATTGTTGATTGGACTTGTGAGGGATTGTTTGTTGTGATCGGCTGGCTTATTACGGTTGTAAGCGTAATTAGTAGTGATGGGAAACGTGGCTGGTGCAGGAAGATACATTAAAGAGGCCTCATGGTTTCGTAACTTTTCATGAAGAGCTGGGATCACAGGTGGTGAATCACGCCCATTTGTTTGATCAACTACACTCTTGAAGTCTTCAGAGAGACCTTGTAGAATGTAATCAATCTGGTCTTCATGATTGAGAACCTTACCAAGTAAGGTTAGCTGATCGAATCTGGAAACCTTACCCTGAATGTATTCATCAACTGTTTTAGAGCCCTTTGTCCATTGTTTGAGTTGATGCTGAAGCTGCTTGATGTGTCCCCTGCTAGGTGTAGCGTACGTGGTGGCTAAAGTGGTCCAGACATCTGCGGATGTGACTGCACAAGCCAATAGAGGTTGAATCGCTATAGAAACAGTATCAATAATAGCAGAGAAAACAAGCTTATCCTGACATTGCCACATAACATATTCTGGATTTACAGTAGTGGAATTTGCAGTGGTTGGAGTGGGAAGGTGAGAGATCCATCGAGATAGGGTGCAAGACCGTACCCATCAAGAAGATAATGGACTTGACGGCTCCACATCAAGTAGTTAGAAGCAGTAAGCTTGGTGATATTGGTCATATTCACGTTGAGCAGAACAATACCATTAATTGTAACTGTATCAGCAGAGGTGACTGGTGTAGAAGAAGGAGATGTCGACATTGAAAAAAGAAAAAGAGACAGAGACAGAATGGAGGCGAAAAAGAAAGAAGTATGAAAGAAGGAGGAGGAAAAAGAATTTTAGATCAATGATCGTTTGACTTTTCTGATACCATATGGAGAATGATCCAAGATAATTCTATTATTCATGTAATGAGAATACATATACAGAGTACATCGTAGGTTTATGTAGAGGAAATATACACTTAACATAATTAAAAGATATTGTATTTACTATTCTATTTACTCAGTGATACCATCCATAATTCAACTCAATTATAACCTAGTTAAGGATACTTTTAAGGGTCCAGAGTACACATTGCATCTCAGCTGTCAATTTATTCAATGATGGTAAAAATGCATCTCTTTTATGGTGAAGAACCTTATCGTTATGATATCTTGCCAGCCACGTGGCACCAACTAACTGAGTTGTGTTAATTAACAATTTTCCCATATTTTTCGGTAGAAAATATAAAATAAAGGCCTTTGATATCTTAATAAAACAGTGCGAGTGTGTTCTAAACCTTGTTCGAAAAATCGCTAGGCGTTAATCGGCCGTTTGGTATGGGGTTAGCGATTAATCAAAAAATCGGATTAAACTCGGGGATTAATCGGAGACTAGTTTTTGAGCTATTTTAATGTTTTAAAAACATATTAATCTATTATAGTTAAATTTTTATATAATATTATTTTCAAATTACTGTAAACACATAAAAACATATTATAAAAACAAAATTTTATGATTTTTATTAAAATTTTGAACACAAACTATTGTAGATTATCAAAAAATTTCAATCTTAATGTGTGAGTAATAATAATAAAAAAATGTTTTATACTTCCAATCTAAAAGTAAGCAAAATATGCATGATTAAACGGGAAGTAATCGGATTAGGCAGAAATTAATCGGATTATACGGAAATTAATCGGATTAGGCGAGGAATAATCGGATGACCAATTTTTTAAGAGATTAGTCATTAATCGAGGCGGATAGGATGGATCTAGCGATTAATCGGGGAGTAATCAGAGATAGACAGGGATTTTTAGAACATGGGTTCTAAATAAGATTATAAAATTTAATCACGTTAGGCTGTAGCCTTGAAATTGTTTTGTGTTAGGTTAGGCTGACCGAAAGCAAACAAATTTAGTTGGTGCCTAAAGTAAGAAAAAAAGAAGTCACTGAAAAAAATTTATACAAAATAATACTTTCTAAATTATATATATTGATGATGAGAAAATGCCTTTGGTCAGGTGGTTAAATGTTCATATATGTTTTATTTCCACTGAAGTTCGATTTCAGAAAATTGCGTTGCTCCGAGTAATATTGTTAGGAGCTTAAGAATTGAGTTATAGAGGGACTGTAAGTTTTTTGGGTTTTAAATCATGATAA
>WJSH01001439.1:4153-17211 GCA_009757365.2 Lepidium campestre | reverse complement strand
ACCCATGAGTCAACACTGCTCAACCTTCTCACACGCCGCGTTATCAAAGAGAAACGTTGAATTGAATTCATCTATGAAGACCCACAATCTCAAGATCACCGGGAAACCAAAGTGGCCAGTACAGGTTTGGACTTGGCGGCGGTTTTGTAGACAAAACCTTTCTTACGAAAATTTGGTTGATCAGGGTTTAAACGGTACTATAGAAGAGTTGAGTGTGGATCACTTGTTTAGTTATTTGAACAACCACGAAAGCAATTTCAAAATTGAGTGATTTGCTGAGAAGGCCGGAATGAAAAAACGAGATTTAATTTAATTTTTTTTTTTGAAAAAATTAAGCAAATGAGTGTACTTTACAATTTAACCCTTAATGAATTATGGGTTGACCTGCTCCATACCCAAAGAAAGTGGATCTGAGTCGGATCCACTACTCCTCACCTCCTCTTTTTTTGTCACGATTAAACTTAGGTTTTTCCTCAACTTTTCTCTTTTTTCCCTAAAATCTCTCTTTCTTACTCCATTTTCAAACAATACTTACACAAATTTTCAACCGCCAAGCTCTTATTCTTTATAATACTAGAGTGAAACTAAGTTTTGTTTTCTATTATTTCGCAAATTTGGACTCAATTTCGTTCGAATTTCACAAACCCTTTCGAGTTCTACTCAAATCTCGCAAACCCTTTCGATTTTTTCTCAAATTTCACAAAACCTTTTCGAATTCCACTTGATTTCGCCATGGTTAGAACAAAGCAGTGTGCACATAAGAGAACTCGACGAAACCGCCATGAACAACCGATCTTTTTCCACGGCACGACGGAGAGGACAATAGTGGTGATGAAGTGCCGTCGGAAGTGCCGCCAGAAGTACAGCTGGTAGTAACACCGGAAGTGCCGACGGAAGAAAAAATGGAGACTAAGGAGAGTGGAGAAGGAGAAGATGGACAAGGTGGTAGAGATGAAGATGATGATGATGATGTCTCAATGGTAAGAGAATTGAAATTTATGTGTTTGTAGAAATATTTAGTAAATTTTTATGAAGATGATTTGTTGTTATGGTGGTAAAGGCCACTTTGGTATTGGATTTGTTATAATTTGTATGTTGGAATTAGGATGATTGTGGTAGAAGTTGGACTTAGGATGTTTGTGATAGAAGTTTGAGGTGTATTACTGGGTTAATAAGGTCGTATAACAGAATAGTATTACTAAGTTCGTAATACTGTGTAAAACTAGATAGTATTACTCTGTTCGTAAAACTTTGTAAAACTATGTAGTATTACAGTTTTACTAATTATATGTTTATATATTTCAGGATGAGGACGAACCGACTGCCCTTCACCCTGATTTCGGGTCTCAATTGCTGCCACTATGATCCGGTTGACTATAAAAATGCGGGAAGTGACATGTTTTGGGTGAAACATTTCCTGGGTGCCAAAGCAATTAGGCGGGAGGATGTGAAGAACGCACTGGAGAACATGGTTCCAGATCGTGGATTGGCTAGGCTGAAGATGTTGGTGATATATTTCCTTTGAAGTGTTATTCACGCTCCGACGAAGATCGGACAAGATGCTACACTAGTGGACCGGTTCTTATTGCGAGTTGTGGATGACTTTGGGTTGTGTATGAGGTTTCCTTGGGGTAGATGGACTTATGAGCATATACTACGAGAGATCAACCATACAATTGCTCATTTTGGAGGGATTGTCGAGGGTACAACGTGGCCGATCCTAGGCTTTTGTCTGCCTTTGCAGGTTAGATGACATTATTTTATGTTTATGTTAATATGTCTTGTAGTTTGAGGTACCAATATATATATGTTTGTTATGTAGTTTTTACCCTTTGAGGCAATTCAAAAGTTGGGTGATGAGTTTAGGGTAACTTAACCAGATGCAGACCCACATTACCCTCGGATGTGTAAGAAGTACTTCAAAAAGACGGATACGAAAAGGATTCCTCTTGCAAAAATCAACAAAGCGCTGGGTAGTACTCAGGTAGTTATTCTTGTTTTATAAATTATTTTTGTTAGTCCTTGAATTTATATTTACTAATTATTTTCTGTCACAAGACATTCAAAGTATCCTATCATTATATTCGGATGAAGAACGTAATCTTCTTCCTCGCCTCACTGAAGATGACGATGATGATGTGCATGATGATGTTGTCCGTAGTTGGATGGAGCGGTTTCGTAGAGGTTTGACTGTCGTCTTTGATGATATGTATTATCAAGATAAAGATGGACGACATGAAGACCATGCAAGAAGAGATTCAGAATTTGAAGGGCATAGTGACATTGTTGGCACAGATCCGGAGGATCATGTATAACTTGTAAAACTAGTGTAAAACTGCTTTTACATTTTTTCTAAAAATATTTGTATAACAAGTGTGAAATTGTTGGCATTGTAGGTCGATGCAGCCCAAGATGACTCGAGTGGTGGTTCAACAAAGCCTCCAACACAGCCAGTTGGAACATAACCTTAACAAGATGAGGTGATTGGACCACGAAACTATAAGCTGAGTCCGCGAGTGACTCGGTCAAAGAAGAACCGTCTCTAGGTTCGTAGGTCTTTCGATTTAGTCTAAGACTTATCTATTTATCTATTGGATTTTAATGTTATGTGTTTGGATTAGATGTTATGTGTTTGGATTTGATGTTATGTGTTTGGATTTGGATTTGATGTTATGTGTTTTGATTTGGATTTGATATGATGTGTTTGATTTCAGATTTAATGTTATGTTTTTGGATGTTGTAAAACTTGGTAAACCTAGACTAGTTGGGCACAGGGTTTGTAAAACTTGGTAAACCTAGACGAGTTGGGCACAATGTTTGTAAAACTTAGTAAACCTAGACCAGTTGGGCAAAATGTTTGTAACATAAAACTGAGATAAGTCTAGAAATTAAGTCTTAAGCATTACAACATAGATAATTAAGTCTTAAACATTGCAACATAGATAATTAAGTCTTAACATAAACAGTTTTAAGCATTACAACATAGATAAGGATGGCTTAAATTTCTAATTCTTAAGGAGCCAAGTCTTAAACAACTCATTAACACTAGCCACCAACTTCTTAAGCTTTTTAATCTCCTTGGCTTGCGCATCAATCTCCCACTGCAACCTTTGAACCTCATCTTGCATTGCGAAAGTCCATTCTTTGCGGCGGTGAGGTCCATCATTCTACAAACAGTTGTATAACAATGGTAAAACTGTGTAGTATAACGGAGTAGTATAACAGAGTAGTATTACAGAGTTGTACTACGAAAACTCATTCTAACCTTGAAATCAACACATGTCCAATATATCTTACTCATAGGTACAGTTGTTCGCTCATACTTGATATGACTTCCACATGGACACTTATCGGGTATACCGAAATCGAAGTCTTGCACGAATTCTAGACGCCTAATGAGTTCATGCGCCTCTTGAAGCTTAGCCGCTTGGTGTTCTTCATCATCTAAATCAGACTCAGTCTATGAAACCATGCTTACCTAAGCCAAGAACATAAAAAACGTAACCCTAAATTAAAACCCAAACTTGAAAAAATGAGAAAATTTCAAGAAAAAGGAAATCCTAACACCTAGTGTGTGAAGAATCAAAATCCCTAACTCTTTAACCAAAAACAAAATAAAATCAAATAAGAAATCTTACCAAAACCGTGAGAGAAATCGTTGAGATGAGAGAGTTCTTGAGAGAATTTCGCGTTTTACGAGAAGAAAAGATAAGAAGAATGAAGAAGGAGAGAGAAAGTCTTTTGGTTTTTGGGTTATATTGACTACAACTAGTCAAAAATGCCAAAAATAATTCATGTTGGCGCCTAAAAGAATTAGTTTTCCAATAAATATCTAACCTAGTTATACACNATACTTTTGATGTTTTCCACCTAAATTAGTATAACGTATTCTTCAAATTTATTTTTGTAGTTTTACAGTTAACATATCATATTCTTCATATGATTGTTAGTCTTCTATGCATTCATATTTTTTTAAAATGAAATTAACGTGATTTTGATTTCATAACTTAGTTAGTATTTACAAAGTCACCTTAGAAGTATAAGGTATACATGTCTAGATTATTTCAAAGCAACATGAAATATGTGTAGATTATATCATATCAACCTAATATGAAATTGTATAATTTAGCCATCATTAGTTCAATAGTCTATTATTACCTTTTGTTTCTTAAGTTTTGTAGTTGACAATTATTTTTTAAATTTTTTTATCAAGTTCTAGTTATACTGGTTTTACCAGTATAACCTAGTTATACAGAGTGTTTCTAGTTATCCTCAGTACCGACAAAACTAAATGAAAAATATTACATAACAGAAACCTAGTTATACATAGTTTTTCTAGTTATCCTCAGTACCGACATAACCAAATGTAAAATATTACATAACAGAAATCTAATTATACATAGTTTTTCTAGTTATTCTCAGTACTAACAAAACCAAATGTAAAATATTACATAACATAAACCTAGTTATACATAGTTTTTCTAGTTATCCTCAGTACCAACAAAACCAAATGTAAAATATTACACAACAGAAATCTAGTTATACATAGTTTTACTAGTTAGGCACAATACTGATGAAACAAAATGTAAAATATTACACAACAGAAATCTAGTTATACATAGTTTTACTAGTTAGGCACAATACCGACATTAGGGACTCTACCCCATAGCAACCACTGTAATCCTTGTTCTTGTCTCTGTCTCCTCTTATTCTTTGTCCTCGGACCCTTTTCTCCCGCTGATGGAAGCCTTCTCACTCTTATTCTTCCCTTCTTAACTTTCCGATCCGGAGGAAATACCACTTTCCTCATGATTTCCTCCGGCACAACCCATTGAGACATATATTCCACTAGATATATTGTCTCGAGATAAGCAATTGTCCAAAGCTCCGTCCAATAATACTTTGAACACAACTCATAAAATTCGATACCACGATCTCCATCGCAGTTCTTTTGGTATTCAATGTAAGCGGCAAGTGCGTGAACACACGGATACTATTTAATATCAAACACCCTGCAAGTGCATGTTTTCAATACCAAGTTTACAGTATAATTATGTTTGTCACCGGTGATGACATTGTATTCACGGTTGAAGCTGTTTAGCTCATTCACAATCAATTTCTCCACAGTAGCCCATAAATCGTGCATATAGTTCTTCACAAAAGGTACCAATTTATTTGAAATTGTTCCATTCGTTGTATCCTTTCGATGTTCATTAAACCACCTAGAAAATGTCTTCATGATAGTATCAAGCATGGGTATCATGGAGTACTTCCTAGCATTCCTAAACACGCCATTCAAAGATTCCACAGAGTTACTTGTATCAATGTTGTACCTATCTCCTGGAAAAATACACCTTGCCCATTTTTCTTTCATAGTAGTCTCCTCGACATACTTGGATGCAGAAGGATATCTCGTCTTGAACAAACTAAAAGCATAGTTGAAATCTGCTACAGTGTACATTCTACTACACTCCATGAATCTCCATGCGACTACATCTTTGTTCACATTAGAAGCATGACCTTTCACATTTTGTGACATATGCCAAATACAATACCCATGATAAGCTTGTGGATACACATAACTTATGGCGCCGATGAGGGACACATTCCTATCACTCATAAACACCAATTCATAAGAGTCTGATATAACTGTCTTTAACATCTCGAAAAACCATGTCCAACTATCGAGTACAGCAAACGCTAAAGGATAATGATGACGATTCAGATCTTGAGCTGTTGCAAATACTAATACACCACCAAAAGATGCTTTGTCTACCACCTCTTGCAATCCCTTCTTATTTGGAAATTCTTGAAGCACACTAATACCCAAACCATCTTCCCATTCCTCTATAAACTGACTACAACTTTCTCCAACAGGTGGACCCTCAACATAATCATCACCAATTTCTGATCTATCAATACTAAAGCCTGCAATTCCTTCCTCCTCCACCATATCATCCACTAAATTGATCAGTTCTTTTTCTACATACATAGTAATGGCATTCGCACCGATCTCACCATCGGTAAACTCATTGTAGTTCTTTCCAACCAAACTTTTCACCACTCTCGACAATTGCTCGGGTTGTTCCGATCTATCGATAACCTCCACAAATAATTTACATATAAGCTCTTGTTTTTAATGTAGTTTAGATAAGCAACCACATCACCATCGCCATAAATAATCAATTGTTCCTCCTCTCCGACCAACAGTGGAATGTAACTTATTTTCAACTTCACCTTACTTTCATCTAACCTAAGTTTCTTGAATATAAGAGATTCCATCACTGAAAATTTCATTTCATCCATCCATATACTATACATCCAATCTCCACATTTAAAAAACAATACGCCGTTCTCAAACATTCTATCGAGCTGCCAAACAAATTCAAAAAACTCAGTCAGAGTCGAAATACTGGAACTAGTTTTACACTGTTACACTATCGCGAATTCAACTAAAATTGGATTGTGTGGGATTCTAATCTACAATGTACTACGATTTAACCACATCAATTCATCCATTTTCTACCAATTTAACTTCCTAATCGACCCAAAAACAAGAGTTAAACATCCAATGTTCATAGCAAAATAACCAATTTACAAATCAAAATCCATTATTGCAAAATAATCAAAGAACTTCAATGGAGAGAAAGAAGTTGCTGAAGAAGATAATCGACGATGGTGGCGGTGCTGGAGGCGGCGGAGCTCGTCGAAATCGATGGTGGCGGCGGAGCTAGCTCAAATGCCAAATCCCATTTTTTTGGTTTTCAGTTCCGATCTTGTTTTCAGTTTTAATTATTTTTTAAATTAAATGTCTCATTAAAAGAGACAGGGGTATTTTTGTCTTATCAAATTTCAATCACTTAAAGTGGACATCTAGAAATATATGGGGCATAAGAGCTTTTCCATTCTTCATTTTAAATATTTCAGCAAATGACTCTTCAAGATTTGATCCTAAATAGACTAACCATGAATGGTGATACACTTTTTGATTTTTAGATTCTAATTTTTTATTTTTAGTTTTTGGATTTTTTATTTTTTATTTTAGTTTTTGGATTTTAGGTTTTATTAAAAACTAAAAAATTTTGATTTTTGGTTTTTAGAAAATTCAATATTGATTTCCTAAAAACTAGTTTTTCTAGTTTTATTGAAAACAAAAAAAATCAAAAACTTGAATGGTAGAATGAATAAAGAAAACACTTTTAACTTATCTAAAACTATTTCTTCAAAATCATGAATGGCAAAAAATATTTTTTAGCAAAACTTTCCAGTCAAGACCTTAGGTGATCTCCAAAAAGAACTCTAAAACTTTCTTTATGAAGACTCCAAAAGAAAAATCTAAAACTTCAAATTTTGAAGTTTTCAATAGTGACACTCTATATTTGAAGTTTTATCCGATTCCATCAAACTTTATAAGAAACACCGTGGTGCAGCGTGGACGCCAGTAAAGGGCATTGCGCTCCTAGGTTATATAAGCTTACGCGTATTGGGCATGAATTCTATCCAGTCCATTGAGTCTTTTATGTTTAAAAGTTTGTTTCTTATGACGTTTTCTTTTGCCATTTCGTGGAGCCCATTAACATGGAATCCACTTTGAGTTTGTTTAAGTTGGACCCATTTGCTATGAACAACTTTCATTTTTAATTAGGGTTAATGTTTAGGCCCATTAGGGTTAGTGCATTAGGGTTTAGGGTGTCTCTCATGAGATCTTTTATAGATATTGTAAGCCCTGAGACATTTTTCTTCAAATTTTGTTTTTACATTTATAAAACGAGAAGTTTTTCTCAACTTGTGAGAGTATCACAAAACCCTAGCCGTCGTCGAGCTTAACTCCCACGAGTTGGAAGCCTAACAAGAGTTGAACTTCGAGTTCTTCTTGTTGGTAGAAGGTCCCTTTAGATCTCCATAGATCTGAAGGTTGAGCTTGTCTATCCCTCGCTGCCGTCACCACCGTCTGCCGTCGCCACCGTCGTCAGCCTCCAAGAAGCCCTATCCACCGCCGCCTTTGTTTTCCTTTGCTTCCGCCACCATCTTTTTTTCTTGTTGTTGCTGCCTCTTGAGATTAAAACCCTAATCTCTTTTGTGCGCTACACCAGCTTGGTATCAGAGCCATCTTGATCGACTTCTACCGCTCGATCAAATCCTGATCATCCATCGTAAGGTAACAAGAAAAAACCCTAGATCTATTTGTATTTTGCGAGTAAGATCTCTGCTTGGAATCTACAAACCAGATATGTCAGTGGTAATGATTCGTGATCGCTGTGAAGCACAACCCTTGAGCACCATGCTCAAACCGCAGAGGGAGTCCGCTATATCTTATGTTGGTGTCAAAGATGCTTCCTTGCATTTTGTCATCAATCAGCTTGCTCTGCAAGCATCTTATGTTCTAGCCGCACTTCGTGGCTTGAATGACAAGTCTTATTATGTACCTCTGGAGTACACGAGATCTGCATCGGTAGTTGTCTTACCGTCGCCTTTGTCGTTCGTTGGTACTACAACCGACGACATCAGCCTTACTGTGGCTGAATCGACTCCTCGTGACATGCCCTTGATGTCTGAGAGATCTCACAAAGCACCACAAGTCTATGGACTATCCGAAGACTACACACGCTTGGTGCGCGAGAGGCACGTCCGCTGGAAGCTGTGCTTGGCGAGGAATCACGAGTCTTGTGTGATTCTAACATCTTTGCTGTGAGAGATGCCTTCAAGACCAAGCTTAAAGAAGACAAGAGGGTGCTCAAGAGTGAAGAAGTACCCATCAAAGTTGTGCCATCAGAAGCCCTAGAAGCTTCTCTGCGACCGCGTTTTACCATGGAGGAAACAACTCCCCATGACGTGCCCGTGAAGACATGGAGACGAGCCCATGTACTGCAAGCCTCCAGACTTGTTGAAGGAGATGAGCGCGTAAAGCGCAAGGATCCTTTTCCCGCCAGAGAATCAAAAGGTTTGTATGATTTTCGTCCTCTTATTGTGTGTGATGTTGTTGGCATAGAACTTGAAGAGGACAAGCGGATTTACAAGAGCAAGGGATTGCTCGATGTAATGGAAGCCGTGGAGAACGTAGACGGTATGAAAGTGAATCAGGGAGCGTCGGATCCGCTTCAACCTGCTGAGGGTGAGACTACTCCACTTGAGAGGCCGAAGGCTGCGCCTTCCTTTGATCCTGAAGACGTGACACTTCCATGGTTGCATAATGATGATCTCGATTATCCTATGCCCGTGCTTGCCAAGAGGATTGACTTGATTGAGTTGCTGGACTAGCCGAGTAAGGATGCGGTGAGTGGAGATGAGCGCACAGAATCAGAAAAGCTGGAGTATGTGCACCAACCTTCAGCGATTTCATTACTGTTTGGAAGGTCCTTGTGTGATGAAGAGTTGCGTGATAAACAAGTCTCTTCTACCTTTGGTGTTAACAACTTTCATAAGTCTGAACTTGTGAAAGATAAAAGGGTCTACAAGAGTAAAGAAGACCACAGAGATGACACCATGACACAAGTTGAGTGTGGCGCCGTTGTGGATACACCAACACTCCTCCGTCCGTGGCGAGAAGACACTACATGTTTGGTGAAGCGTCCGCTATTTGGAATGTGTGCACAAGGGTTTGACTTAGGCTTGCTTTCCAAGTCTCGTGGTCGAGGCCGAGAGAATGAGTTTAAAATTGTAGGTGTGGATCAAACTCAAGGAGGTGCAGATGACAAGAAGATGAGCTTGAAGAAGCCGCACGAGAAGAAGAACCCAAGTAGGTTGATGAACCTACTAGAAGAAGTTGCTCAAAGATGTGAACGTGGAAGAGAGGTTAAAGAAGAAGCCTCTAGCGTCATGAGCAAGGAGAAGAAAGTTGAAGCCGTTCCGGATGGTGAACGTGAAGGTGAGCCGTATTGGCCATAGCCATTCTAGGGACGTGATCGTGAGGAGGAAGAGGAAGCTACCAATATTGTGCGCATTAGAGATGAAGGTGTTCAAGTATTGACTATGGATGCCCGAAGCGAAGATGACATGGAGTTGGGTGAAGCAGCTGCACGTGAGAGGGACAAGACCGATCGGATTCGAGGTCGAATCTTTCAAACGAGGAGGGATCTGGTGCAGCGTGGACGCCAGTAAAGGGCATTGTGTTCTAGGTTCTATAAGCCTACGCTTATTGGGCATGAATTCTATTCAGTCCATTGAATCTTTTATGTTTAAAAGTTTGTTTCTTATTGCCTTTCTTTTTGCCATTTTCGTGGGACCCATTAACATGGAATCCACTTTGAATTTGTTCAAGTTGGGCCTATTTGCTAAGAACAACTTTCTTTTTTAATTAAGGTTAATGTTTAGGCCCATTAGAGTTAGCCCATTAGGGTTTAGGGTGTCTCTCATGAGATCTTCTATAAATATTGTAAGCTCTGAGACATTTTTCTTCAGAGTTGTTTTCGCATTTATAAAACGAGAAGTTTTTGTCAACTTGTGAGAGTATCACAAAACCCTAGCCATCGCCGAGCTTAACTCTCACGAGTTGGAAGCCTAACAAGAGTTGAACTTCGAGTTCTTCTTGTTGGTACAAGGTCCCTTTAGATTTCCATAGATCTGAAGGTTGAGCTTGTCTATCCCTCGTCGCCGTACCGCCGCCGCCTTTGTTTTCCTTTGCTTCCGCCGCCATCTTTTATCTTGTTATTGCTGCCTCTTGAGATTAAAACCCTAATCTCTTTTGTGCGCTACACCACACCGATTATCAAAAGGATTTAAACTAACATAAACCAAAAGATATAGAGATAAACTTAATGGTGGAGGATTAGATGCTTCTAGCTTTCTTGTTCGCTCCATCTTGATTCTCTTCTCTAGACAACTTGCGTTTTCGAGTGTTCACTCGGTCCTTTGCTCTTGAAGTTGGGTTTGATGTAGAGGCATTATCCGTACGAGTACATTTCCATCCGATGGGAGATCAATTGGGACATCCTCCACAATGGTCATTGCTCTAAGCGATTCGATTATAGATGCATCCATTTTTTGTAGACACAAACAACAAAGATATTGAATAGTATACGATACTCTTTTTCTGGTCAAGAACCACTAGTAAAAGTTCTCCTCTAAATCAATCTTTTATATATTTTTGAACTTTATTAACCAAGTGGACATGTACCACTCTTTCATCAAAGGTCTTAAAATAAATTGATGGAGATCAAAGATGTAAATAATTAAATGAGATCAGAAGCGCCCAAAAGTATCGATCTGTACATGCACCATCGACTAATCCAACAATCCTAGCCAGACTTCAAGTATACGATAATGGATACTTGATATTTGCTTTTTCCACTCTTTATTTTGCTTTCATTACTTAATAACTTGAATATGTACTTCAATTACAAGACTCACCAAAGGATCTGACAGCAAGCAATACAAATTGTCTTTTGCATGCATTCATAGATCTTTGATTGACATGTATCAAAGCCCTTCATACTATCTCCAAGCAAGAGGAAGATTTTGATGAAAATTAAAACGTAATCGGCATCACCAGAAGGACCCGATGGAGTAACTCTCTTCTCTCTGCCTAGAGAAAAATAAGAGATTAAGAAAACTCCAAGTTGGAGGTTATCAAACGGAATTTGACAAATCCGATAAACCGGAAGTCTGAGCAAAGGGAAAGGAAATGAGAGAAGGCAAACTAAAAGCCGAACTAAGTCGGAATAAACAATCCGATCAAACGAAAGAGAAGATCCGACATGGTCGGAATCCAAAATTTGAATAAATCGGAAATCAACAAACAAAAGAAGTATTAGACATCTCTCTCAAAGATCTACAAAGAGAAGAGAGAGAGGCTCGTACCATTCCCTATTAATAATTTAAGTTCCTTTAACATTTGTTTTTCCCACCGAGAAAGGCGTATATATATATTATATAGATATACAAAACTTATATATATACTCCTCTTGAGTTCTTGCGAGATCTTTCTTTCAAATTGGAACACTCGCATTGATTCTTCAACCTATTCGAAGGATCACAGAAGTGTACTATTTGAAGAAGAATCGGAAGAGATATTCGAAGAAGAGAGAGCAAAAAAGAGTCATGGTGTCCGGCAACAATACCACCACACCCAATGAAAACGGCAAGAAATTTCCATCACCCAAACGCCAAAAGGTTTCTGATCACAGACTACTTCTTCATCAAATACCTTTCCGTGACCTTTCGAGGTTCTGGTTTCAATTTTGGCGATTTTGGGTTCATTTCAGTTGGAAAATGGCAGCGATTGCATCAAGAAGCCCAAAGAAACCTGCACACTTTGCAATGCAGATCCTTAATGCGAGTTGGCTGACTCTGCTTCAATCTCTCAAGATACCAAGATTGAGCCCTCCTATTGCCAACAGTCTGTCAACCTGACTCTCTGCACTTTGTCTCATTTCTTTACTTTTGCATTCGGATTTTCAATTCGTCTTTGATTTTGGTTTTTGATGTTTTGGATTTTGTTGAATTTTAAATTCCTCTTTCTCGTGCTAATTGATTTTTCTACTCTTAAGTCGTTTTTGGAGATATGTGAACTCCTTATCTATATGTACATGCAGTATGTATTCTCATTTTTTGTGCACATGTTCAGCGTGAAGGCAATTTTGTAGCGGTTCTAGAGGTCACAGGAAGCTGTGGACTTGTGCTGATAAACGGAACAGTTGTCAAAAAGTATACCATCCATGCGCTACACTCTGGTGACGAAGTGGTTTTTCGTTATAGCAGGAGCTATGCTTTTGTATCCTCATGTGATCCCACTTTCTTTCTTTTTTGTGGTATAAAATGTGGTAGAAGAAAATTCTCCTTCAGTTTAATTTAAGATGAATTTTTCATGGGGATACATATAAGTCTTTCCCCTTAATTTCTGTCCAGATATTTCAACAGATGTCTGAAGTCAGTAGCCACAAGGCCTACAACCACGATTGTAAAATGGAGGTAATTACTCTATGTTTCCCTTTGACCCTGACGACATCAACAGTATTTAGCATGATATTAACAAAGCTGGTATCAGATATTAGATGAGAAAAACGAGTTGATAAGGAATTCGCAACAAGCTTCAACACGCAATGGTTTACAATCTGCAATAA
>WJSH01001436.1:0-15413 GCA_009757365.2 Lepidium campestre | reverse complement strand
ATTTGAATGAATATTGGTATCCACGATGTAGAAAGTGAATACCAAGATCATCTTTTTCAGATATGCAATGGATTTTGAGAACATCAGTGTTGCTGTTTAAAGAGTTTACAATATGGATTTGATTTTTTGGAAACAGTTTGAAACTATTGTTACATCTAAAACACAGAGCAATACAAATCAAGAAAAGAAAAAGACTATTCATAATTATGAAGAATATGTTTTTTTGTGTGTTTAAGTTGTAAGTTCTTAAAATTTATTCACCCAATATATAAGCTTCTCGAATTAATGTGTACGACATTTTATTAGGATGAATTAGGTAGATAACATAACTAAAAAGAAAATCTTTGACTTTTCTTTTGGTAAGTAACTAAATCAGATTGTGCTTTGCTTTGACTTCTAGTCTTCTTTTTTTTCTGGTCACGGATTTTCTTCCTTGTAATACTATTTTGTCAACAATTAGATCGATAATACCCGATCCATAACATAAATGCTTCAACTGGAGCATGGTGAGATTCGAATTCCGCACTTGGTACTAAGCTACATCAAGGGCAAGCCAACTGGATCACATGGTTCTTAACCATTTAGGCCCAATTATAAAATGAAGATCAAACTCATTAGACCCAATAAATAAATAAAAACTTGAGAAGTGTGTGTATATATACATAAAAAGCTGTAGGAGAACCCTAGAAAACCCTAAAGAGAACCCAAAAACTCTAGTCGTCATGTGATCTAATCACATGAAAAAAGCAGAGGAGGAATACGATACATAATGAGATGAAATTTGGTGAGTAGCGTTTTCACCCCAAGATCTACTCGTAGCCGAAAGTGGAATCGAATTCAGAGTTGTGGTTCAGAAGTTATGGTGGGTTTTCGAAGGCTAATCTCTAGAGATCGAATCCACATTTACCCATAATAAGAAGCAGTTTCCCGGAAAACCAGAAGGAGCCACAAGGCGATCAACATATTGTTAGATATCCCCAAAGGTCTAGTGTCCAGATCACTTTGCTGATCCAGATTCGGAGGTATAGATCATCGACGAATCTTGTTTCAAGTTCGCGGTCTATTTCTTAATCATTTTCAAGCCTACGCTAAAGTGAAGATGTGATATGCGAGTCTTTAGCTCTTCCTTAATTTATACAACTGTTAGTCCTATATTATTTAGGGATATTATTATGTATATGTATATATATCTTGGATTATATAATATTATACTATGATATTTGGTGATTTTGTGGAAATAGGATTAGTTGGTGTGATTATTTATAAATATATATATGTGATTATGGGACATCTCAAGAGAGATGTATTATTGGATGGTGTGATTTGTGAATGATGATTGATTAAAGGATTGATTAAAACAAGAATCGAGTTACGGGCCATCGTCTTCCATGGAAAAGAGACAAATGGACTAGAGTGGGCCAACGAGTTCGCTTCAGCCCAAAAACCGCTGACGATCTACGGAGGATCGAGGTACGGGCCGTGGTCTCCCACTGAAGGGCTCTGGAGTCATCAAAGAAGATGGTTGAGCCATTGATTACAACATTGGCTGCTAATGGCAGTTTAATTTGATTGGTACAAACTCGTTATAAAATACAAGTTGTATGTGGATGCTTTATGTGTATAGATGATTGACATTGTGTGAATTAAGATTGAGTTTTGTGTCTTATTGGGCAGAAATGATCTCTTGACTGAGTATTTATACTCACCCTCTCTATTTTCCTTTTTCTAGGGTTGTGATTCAAGGTTTTTTGTTCGTTGGTGGATTTTTAAAGAAGTAATTTTTGGCAAGAGTAGATGAATAAGACATTGTCTCCTAGAGTCGGGAGTGGGATGTTACATTCCAAGTCTTTGTCAAAGAAGATAACACCGCTTTGAGGTGATAGTTCTCGGAAGATGATACAGTTTGGGATCCCTACGCCGACAAGGAGGACTCCGAAGAAGGTCAATGGAGGACCTCATGCAGATGTAGTTTCGGCTTCAAAAATTAAATTTTGTGTTAAGTACACTTTGCTGGAAATGTCAAGGAGTTGGCAAAAAAAAAATAACAATAAATTCTTTGAGGGAGATTTGGAAGAAAAACAATTAAGCCACAACTTTTATTTCTTTCAGAAACGGAGAATAATACTTTATTTATGGAAAAGTTCCTTTCATATTTTGGTTATGATTCAATTGTGACGGTTGACCTGATTGGTTTAAGCAGTGGATTAGCCTTATATTATAACAATTATCTTAATATTGTTGTTAATTATAAAGATGCTCGAATGATTGATATTTCTTTAGAATTACAAGGAATTAAAATATATATTACTTTTATTTATGGAGAACCAAATTAAAGATGTTGGGACCAAGTTTGGGAGACTAATCCGGTTCGGCATAATTAGGGATTCTCCATGGATGATTGCTGGAGATTTTAATGAACTCACTAGTAACCATGATGGTAATTTAAGGCATGTGAATTCCTTTGTATCCTTTAATCAAATGTTATTGAATTGTGACATGCTGGAATTTCGGTCAATTAGTAATTCTTGATCATGGCAAGGAGTCCCACAGAATGGTATTGCGTGGTGTAAACTTGACAAAGCTTATGGTAACGGCGAATGACACAACTTATTTTCAAAATCAGCGATTGAGTATTTAGATATGATCGGGTTTGATCATTGGCCAATCGTAGGATTTTTTTCGGACCAGGTGGTTAGGCAGAAAAATCGATTTATTTTATATTGGTGTTGGATCGGTAAGTCCGCGATAAAGAAAATCAAAATTTGAATAAATTGAAGGACTTGGGACCACACCAATAGCTAATGGTATTTTAGAGATCGCCCAAGTCTGAAAATTCATGAGAGCATTGGAAAAGAACATGGTTTAATAATTTGTTTTATTCAACTTAAACAATTGTATTACTTATATGATGTATTATGAATTGGAATTTGTCATATCACTTAAAATATTTTTGAAAATTCAATACATTAATTATACTTAATTTTCCATATATATTGAAATCATTGACATAAAGAAGAGTGACAAATATAGTTTGAGGACTAAGATTTTTATAAATCATATTGCAACTTTAGGATTCCAACTATACACAAACCCTTTGTTATGACCATTAACAGTAAGATAGATCCCATCTATTGCAGCATAATATTCATATACTCCACCAAATTGCATATAGTAAGGACCTCCTTGTTCATATGCAGTGAACATTGTAGAATATTTAAAATTAACTCCATGCATTAGTGTACACACAAATCGAGTTTTACCCAAAATTGAATCCCCAAACTTAAAAAAATATTGGTCTCCACGATGTATTAAGTGAATACCAAGATCATCGTCTTTAGATATACAATGGACTTTGAGAACATCGGTCTTGCTGTCTAAAGAGTTTATAATATGAACTTGGTTTTTCGGAAAGAGTTTGCTACTGTTGTTACATCTAAAACACAGAGCAACAAAAATCAAGAAACTAAAAAGATTATTCATAATTATCTAGAATGTGTGTGTTTTGTGTTTAAGTTGTGAGTTTGTAAGATCTATTCACTCAATATATAAGCTTTCTTGAGTTAATGTGTTTGACATTTTACTAGGTTGAATTTGGTAGACAAAGTAATTAAAAGAAATCTTTGACTCTTTTTTTGGTATAATATTTTTGGTAAGTAACTAAATGATATTGTGCTTTGCTTTGACTTCTAGTCTTCTTTTTTTTGGTCACGGATTTACTTTCTTGTATTACTTTTCATTGTATGTAATTTAATTAAGGATAATACCACTCAATAACTATAAAATGGGCCACAACTAAATTTTTAAGCAAGCCTAAATTATAGTATACTGTTTACCAAGATAAGATTTTGATACCCTTATGTTTCCTACGCTTTCCACTCTTTTCTTTTTTGTCTTTTACGTGTATCTATATTTTTTTTCTCTCACACAAAATTCATCAAACTCTTTAGAAAAAATCCAAATGACTGAAACTTAATTGAAAAGATGTAGAAATCGTTTGCAATTGCCAAACTTCTTCTTGGTGTCCTCAGGTGAGTTTAACCCAAGGATTGTCGAGGAAGCACAAATGTCAGTAAGTTTAACCCAAGTCTTCGCCACCTCTATTCCTTCATTGTTTTTTCTTCCCATACCATAAAGTATGATTTCTTCTTGAAAGCCAAGATTTTTCCTTTCTTTCCATTGGAATCTTCCTCTTTTTCTTTTTCTCTCTAGGGTTTGATGGGTTCTCTGCTGATTTAGAAAGGAAAGTGAGAACTTACAAAATAGGTACTTCAAGGAGCCAATTGAAGGCCATGTTCCGCAAGAATTGGCTTATCAAGATTCGTCATCCCTTCATTACTTCAGCCGAGGTCTCTTTATTCGTTCTACTTACTTACAGATTTGTTTGGTTTTCATTTTTATTCATTAATCGTCGTCCGAGCTTCTTCTTGATGTACTTCTCGTTGGTGCTGTATTGAATTTCGTGTTTTGTTTGTGATATTTTTGCCTTTGAATTGTTCAGTTGGGTCTTTACAAGGAATGTTGTTCACCAACGTGAATTTTGTTTCCTTTTTTGCTTTATTTTGGGCAGATTTTGCTTCCGAATGTTGTAATGTTGCTGTTGATAGCTGTGAGGCCACGGGTTGACACCACAATTCACCCAGCTCGATCATAAGATAACAGTTTCATACATCGTCACTAGTCTGGTGTTGCATTTTTGTTACTTTGATTGGATTTTGATTTTGTTTCTTGCACTTTGTTCTATTGATTATTGCAGGAACATAGAGAAAGATACACTCGTTGAAGTGGGCAAAGGCATCTCTCCTAGTTTTCCTGAAGTTTTGAAGCTCATGCTTGCTGAGGGAGAATATTTAGCTTTTGCACCTGACACCGATGAAACAAAGAATATGATAGACATTTTGTCTCTTAAATTCTCGGAACTACGGGTATATCACTTTGACAATTTTAATGTGTGTTATCATATAAAAAATGTGTTGACAGGTAATAAATGTGTTAACAATTAATAAATGTGTTAACACATAAGGTATTTGTTAACAGATAACAAATGTTTCATATTATCAATTAACATATCTGTTAACTACTGGTTTAAACCTCATTTGTATTCATTCCACCATGAATCTGTTGCGTATGGAGCTCTACAACCAAAAATATTATATGTATTACAGTTTTTAACCTTTAACTATTTATTTATCCGATAATATAGAATACTTAACAAATAACTATTAGTTTATCTGATAATTATCTAGTTATTAGTTAACTTATCTATTGACTACTAATTTAAACCTTAATATAGTCACCCTTAATATTTTAGTTTGCCATGTAGATATTAAGGTGCGACGACGATAACTATTATTTATCAGATAATTTATGAGTTAACGGGTAATTTATTTGTTAGTCTGATAATATATATGTTAACGATTAATAAATCAAGAGACAACACATTTAATGCACGGGTCCAGCTTGTCCCTTTTCTCTCTCTTCCAACAGTATTTAGAAAGAACTTTTTAGTCATTTTCATTGTAGGGTCATATTTATTTCCCTAATTTCAATTAATTCATAGTCATTTAATTGATTAGTTCTCAATCCATAAATATTTGTTTAATTCATCTTTTAATTAATTCAAAAAAAAAACAATCATATCACAAAAGTTGATATACACATAAGATATTACAATTTGCTAAGATAAAACTTATTTTAAAATACCATCTGTTATAATCTTCAATTTATTAGAAGAGCAGCATTGAATCTGATGAACTGTCACCATAATTAATTGAAAAAAATATTAACTTTGTTTAAAGTTTCATAAATCGTGGCCATAATTAAAATATGGGATGATAGTATGTTTAAATTCAGGTATTTGCTATAAGCTTATATAATATCAAACTAGATATCCATATCCCCGCATCCTCTTGCAATCTGTGGATTCATCTTTTTTTTTACGGTCAGTATGCTATGTTTGTTTACCCACTCTATAGATGATCATCACATGGTTTTTTCCCATGTTTTATCTTCATTCATATTGTACCACAACTAACTTTGAAATAGGTCGCCTATCTTTAAACATGCTTAACTTTACAGTTTTCTCAGGATACTTGACCGAAAATATAAGTGCATTTTACTGACATAGGTAGCCAAATCAATTTTTATAAGCTCTATTAACTAGAGGTGTCAAGCGGGCCAAATGCATACAGACCAAGCTCAACCCGGTCCGTGGTAGGGCGGGTATGAACATATACTTTTGGCCCCTTTAAAAAGAGGGTTTTGCGGACAGACCCATTGCAGATTGCGGGTTTTGTTCAGGGATTTGTAGGTCAACCCGCCGGCCATGAGTTATATTAAAAAAATACATATATATAAATATATTTTTGTATAGCTGATTAAAAACTTAGATTATGATAGATATTACGTGGCTTTTGGTTATTAATTTTTTCAACACTTTACTTTTAATCCAATCAAAAAAAATTTAAAAAGTTTTCCTAAAATATAGAGAATATAGATTTTGAAATTTTTTTGTATATTATTAAACATACTACAAATATTATTTGACAATTTGTCAATAGTTTTTTTTATCGAATATGATAATTTTATAGAAAAAGTATATTCTATAATGTCAGTGTGTACTAATCTATTATGAAATAATACATGTATATTTTTTTATCTATCAAATTTTATAACTTTTTATTTTTAACTATTTAAAAATTTGATAGTTTATAGAATTTACAATGATAAAGATTCTAACATTTATAAAAACTAATAATATAACTTTTTTTAAGTAAAAGTTTTTGATTTTAAGAATATTTTATTTTAAAAAATTATTTTAAAATAGTAAAATTGAAGCCCGCTGGCCGGCCCGCTAATCCACCGGGGTAAGCGGGGTGAGTTTGGACATTGTTCTATGGACTCGGTTCTAGCGGGATGGCCCACTGCGGTCAACAAAAAAAACTTTGTCCGCCATGGATAGCCCAGATGAATGCAAGCTAGCCCATTTGACAGCTCTACTATTAACGCACCACCATAATTATTGAATTTAGGGTGTTACAATGTATATATCAGAATGACAAACTACAATAAAATCTCTATAAATTAATAATGGTGGGACTTTGAAAAATTATTAATTTAGAGAGGTATTAATTTATCCATAATTTACTTAGCTATACTTTACTTTAAAATTATTTTTATTAGAGCTTTAGATTCTTTTTTTAAAAAAAAATTCTGTTAAAGCTTTCTAAATTTTTTAAAATACTTTGGTGTTAATATTTTAATTTTCTTATATTTTCTTAGAAAACATATGACTTCATTATTTCTATGAAAATATAGTTTTCAACATTTAGAAATACTTACACATAAAAACATAATTATTACATTTATAACTATCTAACCATATCAATATCAATGTTATAACTTTTAAATACATATCAATAAGACAACACTAGATATTTTAAAGGTAATATAAAAAGTTAGATATGAGGTCTTACCAAAATTTTAACTTTAGGAAAAAACAAACAACACTAATGTTATATTTTTCTAAGCTATAATACTAAATATATATTCCTAATATTTATAATTATTAATTTATGATATTATTGGGACTATACTTTTACATACATGTTTCAAAATAATTATTATCTTATTAATTTATTAAGTTTGATCAAATTTCACACTAGTCCGACTTGGGACCAGAAAAATTTATTAATTTATAAAGGTTATTAGTTTATCGAGTATTAATTTATGGAGGTTCTACTGTATTCGATATGCAATGAGAATATGATATATATTAATTTTAGTACGATTAGGGTGTTACTTCCTTGCTATATTTTGAATGCAGACTAAAAAACATCAAAATTTAACAAGTTACTTTAAAAAACCAAAGAATACTTCTGGTCCTTTAACGAGAACAACCAAGAACCTAAGGACAAGAACATGAAGCCTATCTAACGTACCTCGAAGACTCTTAAGATGCATTAAGGTTCTCAAGAAGCCTCTAAAAACTCTCTCTCGCTCTCTCTTTCATCTGGTTGTATGGTGTGTCTTTGTGTTGATAACCCCTCAAATTCTATATATACGGATTTTATAAATCCTATTATACTTAGAATGGAATTTGAATACTCCCTTTTCCCCTTGGAATGGAATCAACAATTAGAAACGCTTATGGTTTGAAAACTCTATAAAATTTGATTTTGTTAACGGCTCAGCTCTGGCTCACCTCTGTCGCGACTAGGCGACAAGTTATAACACACATAACAATCGGTACTGATTTAATCCCACTATATCTTACTCCATGGAGTCCAAGGAAAGGGGTTCGATTCTTAGTGTATGAAGATTTGTAAAAGGAGCATTACCACTGGCCTAACTGTCCGCGGTCATTTTTTCATCATTTACATTCATTATATATGGGTCACCAACCATTTACGGTTAATTGCTAACCATCCACGGTTTAATCGCTTCATACAGAGTTTAATATAATTACTTGTTATCTGGTTTGTGTTTACTACATTATTTGAAAATTTAAGTATTTATTAGTGTGTACTTACATTATTAGAGTGTTCGGTTTAATTGAGATTGTATTGGTTCATTTTTAATTCTCTCTGGTTTAGTAAACCGTTTTTCTCTATTTCATTTCTCTAACAATAAAGAGAAATTTATAATTTTCTTCTTCAAGATGAATGAATAATAAGGGGAAAATGATCATTTAAGTACTGAACTTACACGAAAAAACCAAATTAATATCGAACTACACATTTTGCCAATTTATATATCAACTTTGAAAGTCAATGCCAATTTAGATATAGGTTTAGTCAACTATAACTCAGAATTAAACAGCGTTAAATATCATTAGACAGAATAAACTATTTGTTTTGTTAAGGAGACACCAAAAAATTTTCCCCATTTGCAAATCATAATCTCTTCTCTTGTGTGGATTCCGTCCTCTCTTTTTCTAAAGGTAATTCCTTTTTGTCACCGACATCTGAGAACATCCCGTCGAATAAGCACCGCACCGACACCAATTGACAAAACTGTCTCTTTGGTGTCTCGCATTGGTCAGGATTTACAACGTTACAATTCTACTAGTTTTAGTCAAGTCGTTGGGTATGTTCAAAATTACAAACCCTAATAGACGAATTTTAAATTCTAGTGTTATGAAATTTGGAAAATTTGGAATCTGATTGTACCGTATTGATACAAGAATGGTGGTGAAGGAGAAATTGAAGTGCTTTTGATAAGTGCACAGAAAAATGGGAAAGGTATGTTATTACCAAAAGGAGGTTGGGAGATTAATGAATCAATGGAAGAAGCAACTTTAAGAGAGACAATTGAAGAAGCTTGTGTAAGTGGACAACTTGAAGCATCACTTGGGAAATGGCAATACAAAAGCAAAAGACATAGTATGATTCATGATGGTTACATGTTTCCTTTGCTTGTAAGTCAACAGTTTGAGCAGTGGCCTAAGTCCAACTCTAGACAACGCAAATGGGTTTCTTTGTCTGAAGCTATGGAGTTATGTCAGAATTCATGGATGAGAGAAGCTTTGGAAGCTTTCATTAACCGGAAACGTCAAACCGATGATGTATAAATGCAACATCTATGTTAAAATTGGTGAAGCAGAGGTTAACTAAAAATTAATTAGTTTTGGATGTTGATGCATATAACGACACTTTCGATTGAAGATCTGGTCAACTGTAGTCTTCTTATTTGATTCCTCTATTCATTTGTTCATAATATTAGTTAGACTCAATCAAAATCACTATTTGTTGTATGTATATAAAATAAAATGAATCAATCTTTTAGATCTTATATCGACTTTTCTCTGTTTTAGATCTTAGATCTAATTGTTGTTGCTGTCTTGATAAGATTGCAAATCAATCCAACGTGAAGGTGAAAAGTTTGAGATGAATAGAGAAAAGAAGACGAAGTCCACACAAGAGAAGAGGAGAAGAAATTATGATTTGCAAATTGGAGAATTTATTTTGTCTCTTTAACAAAATGGCGTTTAAGGCCATTTAATTCTGATTTATAGTTGACTAAACTTATGTCTAAATTGGCATTGACTTTCAAAGTTGGTATATAAATTGGCAAAATGTGTAGTTCGGTATTAATTTGATTTTTTCGCGTAAGTTTAATATTTAAATGGTTATTTTCCCGAATAAGAAGTGAAAGCTTGCTCTGTTTTTCTTCTTCAATGATTTTCTTTTACTCAAACATAAATAAAATATATAAAATAGAGTTACAATGTCATTAAACTAATGAAAAAACTTAAATATTAATAAATATTGCAGCAGTCCATCTGCTATTAGCCAATTACTAATCTAAAATTTTCATAATAAAATAATTCATAAGAAAACAAAGAACAAATAAACTATAATAGAAAAAAGAAAACTAAGGATTAGGATTAGGATTAGGAGTGGGAGTGGGAGTGGGAGTGGGATGAATTGTAACACTAACACGCTCACGATTAAAACAGAAAACACAAGCTATCAAGGCCAAGACCAACACAACGAACACTACGATTGCTCCGATTTGAAAAGCCTCCATCTTGTTTTCTAACACCACAATTAACTTTCGAAGTTTTTACATTTGAATATTTATAGAATTTTGGAAGTTATGAAGTTTCTTATTAAGGAACATTGAGTGAAGGAAAATTGGAAAATTTGCATTTAGTCATTTAGAAATATTAACTAGAAAAAAATATGTAAAATTTACATTTTTGTGCTACTTTGTTGATTGTCACACATGTACACACATGAATGTAATGATTTAATCATTTTGTTTTAATAATTTTTTTTTGATATTTGGGTGATATTTGGAAATTTATAGAATTTTGGAAGTTATGAATTTTCTTATTAAGGTACATTGAGTGAAGGAAAATTGGAAAATTTGCATTTAGTCATTTAGAGATATTAACTAGAAAAAAATATAAAATTTACATTTTGTGCTACATCGTTGATTGCCATGCAATCACATATGTATACACATGAATGTAATTATTTAATCATTTTGTATAATAAAATTCTAAATTTTTTGATATTTGGGTTTTTTTTTTTGGTAATTCAGGAGATCCCAAACCTTATGGGAGGGGCTTGGACTATTCTCCTGGGGATGCTGCAGCCCACGGATAGACCCTCACCTCCGGGTATTCAAATGGGATGAAAGCATGAGTCCATATCCGTGTAAAGGTGACTAGGCAAAGGTGTTTGAGTTTCGTATAGCAGGGAAATCGAACTTATAAACTCTTTAAAGTTCTAACCCCGCCCCCTACCATTTAACCATAAACTCCTTGTCGGGTAATCTTTTTTACGTATGCCTATTTAACAATTTGTTTTTCATTACATGGTTGATGTTATCATGGTACTTAGTTGATCGTCAAGCCATCAATATGCTTATATATTAATTTGTTGTATATCTCTTTACATTTTCAAGATCTTGAATTTACAAATGACCCAAAACGCCTCAGGCTAACCGAGACAAAGTAAGATGTTGTTGGGAATAAAAGAAGAGGGAAGAAATGACAAGTATTTGGGATTCTCTGAAATGTTTGGATGGAAGAAAAAATATATGTTCATTCCCAATGTGGATAGAATCAAACTTCCTATTACTGAGATGTGAAGACTCGGTTTGTAACAAAGGCTTCTTTTTGTTGTCTGTAAGTGGAGACTCTATTTGTGATGGAGACTTCACTTCAAAGAGAGGCTCTAGCGAGCAAGAGTCTTTGTCTTGCTTACATACCCCGCATCATCTTCAACAGAGGACCGGGATCTCCGACACTGAGAATCGACACATCATCTCAAGTTAATTGAACCCATAACTCCTTGGACCTTTAATACCAAGTATAAGCCACTAAACTACAATCACTTGGCTCTTTCCCCTATTATTGGTTCATATGTTTTCTATTTGTCTCATTCTTTTCATATATCCAAACTATATAACTCATCAAGAGAAAACTACAAATATGGTTTGAGGACAAAGATGTTACAAACCATATTAGATATTTCTTACAAACCAACCATACTTAAACTCTTCGGTATGAGAATCATCTGTCAGATATTTTCCCTCATCTCTAACATCCCAAATGTATATATCACCAAATGTTAGAAAATAAGAAACTTGTTGATATGCTGTAAATATTGCTAAATATTTATTATTAACTCCATGTATTAGTGTACATACGAAACGAGTTCCACCAAGAAATCTATCTCCAAACTTGAAATGAATCATATCCAGGATGCAATAAGTGAACACCAGGATCGTCTCTCTCAGATTTACAATGGATATTGAGAATATCACGAAATCCTTTTAAAGAGTTTAGAATATAAATTTGTTTTTTTTGGAAATAGTTTGCTAGCATTGTAAGATCGAAAACACACCACAAATGAAATGAAGAAATGATCAATTTTATTCATAATTTAGAAGAAATATTTTTTTTCAAAGTTGTAAAGATTCTTAGATTTAATCACCTATAGGAAGTTTATATATAAGATTATTAAATTGACAACTCTAAACTCTTACTAGGATGAATTAGGCAAGCAAATTAAACATGAAACTTAATTTTTTTTTAAATCTACGACTTTTTTTTTGGGTAAAAAAATCTATGATATTTTTTGGTAAGTAACTAAATCACATTTCAAGAAATATATGATTTAACTACATTTGCTTGTTTTGCTTCTATATTCTTTTCCTTTGGTAACAAATTTAATTTCATGTAATAGTTCTGCATTGTATGTAATTTAACTTCAAAATCAACAATCTTATCACCGTAATATTGATAGAAACCAAATATTAAAATTTGGTACAATATAATTTAATTTGAAAACTGATTTGTTATAATCTTCTATATGGGTCGTTACTATTACGAGTAGCTATTTATGTCAACTAAATACACTCCTCAAATCAATCTCTTGTGATCACAATCACTCGCCTATGATCATTCACTCTCATTTACTCTGTATATTATCTTTCCATGTACATACATATGTCTTTGTATAAACCTCAGTGTAAACTCATAATATGAATTATTCAACTTTATGAATCAACATTTACGACTAAAAAACAAAAGTTTGATGCATCTTTATATATTAAAGCGGAGATCCCTTTACATTTTGGACTCCAGTTTACGTGTTATAAAGTATAGGATAAAATTAACATATATAACTATCCTTAAAAATAGGTTTAACATTGGCTTTATTATAAATTTTAAACAAAAATTATAAATTAATAAAGATTTAATAGAAAATTCTCTATAAAAACCAAAATTTAATTAAAATATATCGGGTATAAATTCGGCTATTGATTCGATTCTGGTTCAAATTTGGATTCAGTATAGATCGAGTTCATAAACTTTTATATAAAAATTAAAAATTAAAAAATAATTAATAGAAAAACTCAATAAAGCTAAAATTTTAATAAAAATATATTAGAAGTTGCATGGACATTCATGTACCTATGTACCTATTCGGTTCGGGTTGATTCCTCTCGGATTTTTGGTATCATTGATTTAAGACCATCGGGTATTTTTATTTTTTTGATCGGGTTCGCTTCGGATATAGATAAGGTTTAGGTTCAGCTATTTTTATAAAAATTCAAAATTAATTCAGATTTAACAGAAAAAAAATCTAAAAAAGCCAAAATTTGATTAAAAAATATATCATATACTAATTTCGATTTTTCGGGTACATAGATTTAGGACCAGGTTTGGGTTCGAGTTCGATTTCTCCTTTTTGGGTTAGTTTTGGTTCGGGTTCCGAGTTTTATGCTCATGTTTATCGGGTGTCCATGCGGTTATTGATTTGGTTCAAATTCGGGAATGAGTTCGATTTTTCGAGTACATAGATTTAGGATCTATTTGGGTATTTTGTCAGGTGCGGTTCCTCTAATTCGGGTCGATTTTGATTCAGGTTTCGGGTATTGAGTTTTATGCCCAATAATAAACTTGTTATTTACATTCCCAATAAATGTTCATAGGGTATAATTTTCAAGAAAATCATGAACTAAAAATAGCTTATGGTTTGGATTGGATCTGAAATTTAAGTTTTGAAGTCTCATTATTAAATTTAAATACCAACAATGTTCTATTATTATTGAGAAAGGAATATATTCAAATAGAACAAAATTTTCAAATTCTTATATTTGCTCACCACACTATATTTTTATTTATATTTTCAAACATATAATTAAATAAGTACAAAAAAATTATTGATTAAATTTTTTAAATATTATTAGGTGTTTTTCGCGCTATAATGTGGGTATAGTCCTAGTTTATTACTTAAGAGTGTTAACCAACTAGGTGACAGAAAATTTACAAATATAAGTCACAAGAAAGTCTTCTAACACTATGATCAAGGACATCATCTTTAAAATTTAACGAACGAAGAATAAACGACAAAGCAGAGTTGAAAAATAGGCTTTTAAGTTTTGCATAGTCCTCCAGATAAGGTCTAAACGTCAATCATGCATTTGGGTTTGCTACGTACCATCTTCAGCAACTCCGAAGTCCGAATAATCCAACGTCGCAACCTCTGAGATGCTAGGCTCGATCAGACTTGTCATCGTCCATAGAAAAGTTTCAAATATGGTATGCAATGATGAGAGGTTCCTTATCTCTCGTGCCCTCATACATGTTCCCTCCACTCCTTCTGTAAAACAAAACCACTCAAATCGCGGAAAAAAATCTGAGTGTTTTCAATAATCGTGAACATAACATCTATAGCATGTAAAGGTTGTGAAAACTGTCAATGGTCTAGAGAGCACATCCCATAAAAAAACCATTTTCTATATGGCCTTGAGTCGGTATTGTTTCCAATCCAGATTTAGCCTTGCTCTAAATATCCGCCTCTGATTCTGCTAACCTCACCATCTCTCGCAGTTCCCAAAGAACATTAGAGAAAATTTTATCATTTCTCGCTTTCCAAATATACCATAAAATCGATATTTCCATAAATCAATGGTCCCAAGAACTCGTCTCTAGCTAATGGAATCTTATATAATGCCCATGACTGAAATGTTGAAGGATGATTGATTGTTTCCGGATCATTTCCACATCAATTACACTATGTCTCACAATTAATTCGACGTTTCTTCAGGTTAGATTTCATCGCTACACATCGTGATAAAGTCTGCCAGATGAAGTAGTTAAGTTTAGATAGTCACTTTAGTGTTTCAATCCATTTGATGTAGAGCCTTAATATTTAGCATTCACTATGTTATAATCGGTTTGATTAAACATCGGTAGATTTCTGTTGGTTTAGTTAAGCCAGGATTGGATAAGCGATCTATTGACTTATTTTCTTTATTCTTGTTTTGTTCATCATCACTCCCCACTCACCATTTATCAATTTCAAAACTTGCAGAGTGAGAAAGAGAGATAAAGGTGCGAGGAAAATCCATGGCGGAAGCTTGCAGAGTGAGGAGGATGAAGCTGGGAAGTC
>WJSH01001431.1:29317-58816 GCA_009757365.2 Lepidium campestre | reverse complement strand
AAAATGAAGTGGCGGAGCAGAGAATGGTTTCAGTCACTTCGTTAAAAGTGTCAAAAACCTTTAAAACCCAGAGAATGCATAAAGCTCCAAAAGAAAAGCATCTTCTTTCTTCTTTCTTCTTTCTTCTTCTTCTTCTTCTTCTTCCTTTTTTTCTTTCCTTATTTTATTGTCAATAAAGCATCTTCTTTTTTTTTGAACTTTGAAGAAATGATTTGAAAGGAAAAAAAAGAAAATAAAAATAAGTAAAAAATTATTGAGATAAATAAATAGTTTTATCTGATAATAATAACTATGATAATAAAGGGCCCATAGGTCTACCTAACACATTCAAATTAAAGAGTGTGTTGGCATTTGGTTAAGAACTGAAGAGACCATTTGGCATTGAAGTAATTAGAAGATTAATTAGGGTCCAAAATGTGGTAGATGAATCCAGATTTTTAAAAGATAAAAAAAATAAAGTAATGTAAAAGACAAATGTTATTGAATTGATTTATTCTTCAGATTTGGTGAATTTGGAGGTGTTGAACAATAAAATACATAATCATCATTTTTGTCAACAATTAGATCAGTAAAGTCTAATTCTTGGTTTAAATTCATCATTTAAAACCTACGTAGCATGAAATCTTTAAGGATGATATGCTTTCCGCTTCGAAATCAGAAATGGAATCAGAAGTGCGTGGAATCTCTCTGAATCTCTTTGGAATCGCGCGATTCCAAAAATAAAGTGTTTAGAAGCGGGTTGGAAGCATTTTGGAATCTCAGAATTGTCCATATCATGTTAAAATAAAAGAAAAATAAATAACCCAATAACTAATCTTTTGGTTTTTAATTTGTTACGACCGTTAATTTAAGTCAATTTATGTTAAAAATATTATAATTTAAACAATAAAGATTTCAAAAGTTATTTTATTTTTAAGTGAGTTATAATATTTAAATTATAAAGTGGATTTTATTGTTTTAAAAGTTTATTTTAATATAATTTTATGTTTAGTGATTTATGATATATATATGTATATATATATACACACTTCCAACACGTACCCGCTTCTTTAACTGTGACATTTAACTACCACACTAAGAAGAAATTAGTAAGTAAAATTATCAATTAATAAAATTAGGTTTGTTAAAACTAGTTATTCTGTATTTACAAATTTACTTGAATGGGTAATTTTGTTACACAGTCCCAAATTTTACATATATCTGTATTCATCTATATTATTGATTAAAAATCACTTTTAAAAATGTTGAATATTATTTATAAATTAACTTGAATCAAATTATTTAGGAAAATTGGGTTGAATAACCATGAATGAAACCTATAATTTTGTTACACAGACCCATCTATACACCATCAAACCAAACTACCCTTTTATTGTTTAAAAAAAAAATTAAAAATTTTAAAAAAAAACAAATTTCGAAAATAAAGAAATTAACAGTTGTCAGTTTCTTTCTTCTTCTCTCTTAACTTAAAGTTGGTAACTTCCCAACCATTTTTACAGAGAGAAACGAAAGTGATTCTTCCTTGTTGCATGCAAGTTTGATTCTTCAACTCAGTAAGTGTCTACACTCATTTCGTTCTATTCATGTGATTTTTGTACATCTGAGAACTTTCTTAAAGTTTGGTAGTGATTTTCCGGCGAAGGTCACTGTTCCGATATCAATCGATAGCACTATATAACTGAAATCGAAAATTTCCGATTGGAAATTTTTGATTTGAATGCATTAGATTATGTGTAGTATTTCTATGTTCTTATAATTCCACAATTGAAAAAATTTGGAAAGAAATCGCGTTAATTTGAAAATATCAATCTTCGATGAACAATCTAGGGTTTCAGACTCACATTCGAGGTTGAAGGGGATATTACAAATTTGTTTGCGATTGTACTTATTACTGATAATATATGAAAATTGTAGTAATTCTATACTTATTTTACTTAAAATCGTTTGATTATTCAAGTATACAGTGCCGGATTTCAAAAAAAAATATTAGGGTCATTCTGAAATTAGGGGTTATGAAAATGTATACAATTATATGAACTTGTTGTGACTAAGTGTATTCATTGTCTGTGTATAATATATGTAATTATGATGTTATGACATAGTTTAGGCTAAATTTGTTCGTTTTGGTAAACCGATAAATTAAATGGAAGTTCATAAAACTACATTGGCTTGTGGAGAGGAGTATAGTATCTAATAGTATGGAAAGACAATACTCATGTAGAATTGTTATATTGATTTTGTGTGCAGGTCCTACTTACAAAAATGGAAGAAATTGAGTTGTCAAAGAGGATGTTCATGACAGTGAAGTTTCTGCACTACATACAAGAAGTACGAGCTTTGGTGGTTGTTTGTTGGGAAGTCGTTTAAGTACGCGGTTCAAGACTTTGCAATGGTCACTGGCTTGAATTGTGAGATAACAAAGGAATATAAAGAATGACAAAAAGCTGGAAGGAAGGGTAAAGGGAAGGCTAACTCAATTGGGGATGAAATATGGAAGTCTCTTTTCAGAAACGAGACAAAGATGACTGCGGGTAAGCCTCTCACTCGTTTTAGGCTTGCCCTTGTCGATGGAGTACTATGCCCCACCTCTAATGCAACAATCATCTCTATGGAACATGTTGTCATGTTAGCTGACATTAACTTTCCCCTGGGGTCGAGAATCGTTCATGCTCACTGTTAAGAGTGGAAAATCTAGAGATGCCGCCAGATGGACACAAGAGAGCTGCGCAATACAAGGGTTCTCACATGCATTGTTCCTCGTCACAGTTTGTTGTTGTCCTGCCATAGTCGGCTACAACAAAGATGTTGACAAGTTACCAGTGGAAAAGAGACTCGAAGTCGTATTGCAGCGCAGTTTGATGATAAATGTTAGTTATGCAAGGAACCTAGATATGGAAGGGAATGTAAGTTAATAATATAGTATATATATATGCACATAGGAATTCTACATCTTCATTCATATATAGAAGCTCTATAACTAAAATGAATTTATCCAGCTTAATGTATGGTGTATGTAGGTTTATGTGAGAGCATATGTCTGTACACCTGTAGGCCAAGATATGATCTTCTATGATAAAAAAGATGATCCAAAAGTAAGTTCAATAGTAAACTTAATTGAACAGGATCATGATTTAGAGCATAATAGTTAGGTGGAGTGAAGGCTGAGGATTTTGATGAGAAACCAAAGAAACAACAACATTCAGGGGATTCGAATGATGATGATTCTTTAGAGTACTTAAGTGTAGGAGGTTCTAGAGATGTAGGCGATCCACCGACAGATGACATATCAACTGTTATGAGCAGTGCTAATACTCCTCAAGGAGGGCAGTTGTCAGCTGCCGATGTTGAGAAGATAACAGAGGGTGTGTTGAAAAGGTACACATCTAGTATGGAAGGACAATTGGACAAGTGCTTTAAGAGCCTACAACAACAAATCCTCGGGATGACTTCGAGAGAGGAACAACCAAAAAGGAAGGCCGTATCAAAGAGGAAGGAAATGGCTGCTGTAGCTAGCAAGCCAAAAGTGAGGAAAGCTTCGTCCCCTCCGAGAGGGTCGTCAGAGAAAAAAACAAAGAAGGCTAGGAAATGTAACATATTACACTATATATAGTATTGTTAAATATGTAGTGGTACTAACTATATTTGTTGCCTCAGGATATCCAACGACATCTGGTACGCGGACAAGCCCATGGGTAGCCAATCTGGTCATTGAACTCAGTTCTGATGACGAAGCAAATGTTATAACCAAACAGGTTTGTGCTGCGATTGCTGAAGGAGACGAGGACGCGGAGAGAGATTCTGACCAGGTATAATTGCTCTCAATTGAGATAGTAATACTATAAGTGTAATTATGTAGTTATGTTGTATATATAACATTGTTATATATTAATTTGGTAGGACGATGTAAATGTCATGTCGCAAAGTAATTCTGAACACCGTGATGCTTCTGATATGGTTCATGATAGTGATTCAACTATCCCTACTGACAAGTCCTTTTCTGGATTATTACATCATTAGTTAACTCTTGTTCAATTAAAGTTCTATATCTGTGTGGATTATATTCGTACATTATTGAAATATCCAGGTTGGTATTGAAAGCATGGAAGTAGAGGAGAATACCATTGAGAACAAGGTTATTAATATGTTAATTTATTTTTAATATTTAGTTGTATACAAACATTATGTCTATTAGTTCATTGTATCTAAATTTGTGTTGTTATTATAGGATCGATCCGATTCTGAGAAGGTAGGATGTCCATTTGGTGAAGAACAAGGGGTGACTGATTCTAAGGTATTATAGTTACCTTGATATGATCATGTTATTATATAGGATACCATTATACCAGGCGATAATGTTTATAGCGGGAGGACTATGGATGACACCAAAACAGGAAAGGTAACTGTAGTTTCCAAGTTGATTACACATACATGGTACATGGAATTGTGGATTACACATATATAGTATATGCACTTACTGTTTACTAACATTTTATGAGTAAACTCATCCAGAACAATGATGTGGATGATCAAAGCAAGGATTTATCTGATATGATCAAAGATGTCTTTGCTCCAATAGATGATGATCCTGTTCTAATGAAGGATACTCATGCGCCAGTAAATGATGTTCTTGTGCCACCAAATGATGAACCTGCAACACCAAATGATGAACCTGCTTCAATCCCTGATGCACATATAACAAGCCCATCCTCGGAAAGGGCTAATCCAGATGTTGGATTGACTAAGGTACGAATGGCACATCCACAAATGAAACTGAAAATAGAATATATTTACATATAATACTTCTACCTCACATACCAGGAACAACCGGTAATAGATGCACAAGAGAGAACCATCACGACTGATAGGGCAGTGGCGATAATAAGGTTATATAGTTGGTTGGCTAGTATATTTGTTATACGGAATATGTAGTAAACTATGTCACTTACATGGAGATATTATATTAATGTTTTTACAGGATGACACTTTACATGACGCAGCTGCTACATCAAATTCCGAGGCTGATCAGAGTGCAAGCCAAATGGTAAGAGTTGACTGATAGAATATGCTGGTTTAAATAGTAATACTATATAAATAGTAAAGATATAATGGTTGTTATTATAACATTTTGTATTTTGAAGATTCTTTTTGTGCACCGACCTCTTGTAATATCATCTGATATTAATAGTTCAGACAAGATGGAAAGTGATCAGTCTCAGGTTTGTATCAGTCACTCTCTCATATATTGTCTTCAGTAATACAAACTAAATGTAGAACTTGATTTACAATATTTGTTGAATAAATATTATTTATTAGACAAACACTCGAACCTTAGATGGTGAAGAAAATGTAGAACAGTCTACAGAACTCAAAGACTTGAATGAAACTCAGGTTTTCTGATACCCATATACAATCATCTTATTGCTACTTTGGTATATATTAATGTAGTAACATAGTTTAATTATAGGATATACCAAGTGTACAAACAGTAATTAGGCCAAACCCTACTGAAGTTAATCAACCATATGATATAGAGCCTTCAAGCTTCTCGATTGGTTTAACACAAGCTACACAAAGAGTAATTGTATTCATATAGTATTACTATAATATTGAATTATGTATACTCTAAATAAAGATTTTGTAAATTTTAATGGTTAACATTTGTTATTTCAGGATTCAGACTCCAGTCTTTCAGCCCTACCAATCACAACAATCCCACCACCCACAGTGAAAACATCAAAAGTTGAGAATAAGAATGCCACAGGGACGAGGGTGAGCACAAGAACAAAATATTCGACATCAAAATATACCCCATCTGGAGACAATACCAATGAAAAGAATCAACGTCGAGGCAAGGGAAACTACCCTGCAATTCAGGAAACTTTGCAGAAAAAATGAGCCGATGTAAGGCATCCTCTTATACTTGCATTCGACCCTTTTGTTGACCCAATGCTGATCAATTCAACTCGTTTACTGAACTACTTACAAATGTATATTTGTATATTTATATATATATATATATATATATAATACACATATAACAACACTATACACTCTAAAATATTGAATATTCATCATAATATTTTATAGGGTTTGGTCTATTGATGAAGTTCAAGTCCCGAATACATGCTTTCTCGAGGTTATGGAGGGACGTTGCTAGATTGACGAGTTGGTGAGTAACATCCATAGAGTAATGATACACAAGTACATTATCTACTAATTTAGTAATGTTATTATTGTAGGCCTCGAGTGCCTTGATTAAATATGTTTAACGTCGGCGGTATCAATTGGGGATGTGCTGATTTGACTTCTTACCATCTACATTCCTGACAGAGCTGATTCGGCAACAACCTACATTCAACCAAGAGAAGAAGCGTGAGAACTTTATATTCTCATCGGCGACAAGGTTTCCACTTATCGACTGTCCAAAATGGTTTGTAGATGTGGATATTATATACAATCCACTTCTCATCGAGAACATACACTGGGTTGGACTGGTGATTGATCTGAAAGAGAGGGTTATCACTATACTTAATTGCAACAAAGCATTGTTGACTGAGAAAAAGATAACAAAAGCAGTTAAGCCTATTGCATCAATGATTCCATACATGATAAAACAGCTTGGATCGACTGATGAAATGAAGGCTTAGCCGGTTACATCATTCGAGTTTTCACAGTTAAATATGAAGTTAACTGACGTTCACATAGGTACATGACTAATAATTAAAGAACTCCTATTCAAGCAATATTTATATTTATATTACTAAAGTCATATATTGCCGGTTAGGGTTTGTTAGGGTAGCATATCTAGTCCTCATGGAGCAGCATTCATTAGGAAACATCAAAGAATGTGCTGCAATCAAGGATGACGACTTGGTATACGCTGCCAAAGAACTATGCGATATAGATCTTCGTAACATTTAACCCATCATAATTGCCGAACTAAATATAATTATTAGTGACTTTAATTATTATTTGATTGTAAAAACTGGCGATGGTGTGTTGATCGGATGTATTACTATCACTTATAACTGCTATTAGAAACTATATTATTTGCTGGTTTGTTAACTACGATGGCGTTATGATATATAAGTATTATATAAGAGTAATATATAATAGTATGTAGTACGTCTATGTTTATAGTAATTCTCTTATGTGACTTTAAACAATCAAACTAATCGTTGATGTATGAATATGTTGTTATCATATGCACTTACGATGAAAACTTATAATATCTTAATTACCAAACGTTTANNNNCATTACATACATACTTAGTTCAAGTAAGATCATGAGTATATCTTAGTTGAACTATAAACATAACCCTATATAACAAAACATAACAAGTTCTTGAGACGATAATTGACATAAAAAGACAACAATTTTATACCAATTCCTCCACTTGATTTACTTATTGTGCTCATTTCAGAAGTTAGCATCATCAAGCATATCATGCTACGTTCGAGGCTGGAATTAGATTACCTTTTTGCAAGATGATTTGTTATGTCCTAGTCCATAACATCGTCTAGTATGCTTCGTTCCAGTAGGCTGATAGCATATAAAACAGTTAGTAATAATCATTATGTGATATCTCACAAATATCTATTCAAACACGTATACTGGCAACAATAGTAATAATATATTAGTATCATATTAATTGTAATATTACTATATTTACTTATGACTTTGTAATATTGGCGATTGTCTGTTCATTCGGCATTCCTCGTTGTCGTCTTACATTTGGAGGTAGGAGGGTGTACTCGTCTTGTACATTGTCATGTTGTGATTTTTTACCACCAACAGAAGAAATGTGATATATTTTGCCAGCATATGATGAACCCCATGTCCTTACTATATATTCTGCACGGGGTAGAGATAGAACATCCAAGTTGAGTTGGGATGCTGCAGCAATTGCATGTGAACAAGGTATCCCTAGCTGTTGATATTGCCCACATGAACATCTACTCTCACCAAGCTATACATAGAAGTATTCTCCTACATGTGTTTTTGAACATTGAATTTGTATATCACTAATACAGCTGACCGCAAAAGCTATGGAATCATCCGTGTTGGCGTCAACTATAGACTTGACACTAGGTGTTAGGAAATTTTCATCCATGAAACTCATGGCATACCGCACTGCAAACCAGCTCATTACATTCGTTCGAATGTATTCCATCATACATATGATCGGATATTCTCGTGCCTCCTTCACCATTACAGCCCATGACTCAGCAATATTATTATCCATCATATTGAAGCGGGTACCCTTGCAATGGCTCCTTGCCCAGTTACAAAATCCTGGTATTGGTATATGCGAAAGTGTTTAGTTATGTATAAACAACACAATAAATACATATGTAAATACTAAACTATATTCATGAGGTAGGTAGCACATCCATGGTGGATGTCATTAATTTCAAGAAAGAATTTGTTAAATTCATTAATTGTATACATCCTTGCTGCTTGTGACATCAATTTTCTTAGAATTTGTAACTTAAATTTTGCCAGAATGTTCCGTTCTAGGCTAGCAGTGTAGGCTCCATGCGTGATAAAATAAAACATATGCGTTTAAGATCAAGTATGAAAATAAATAGGAACATTAGATGTAGACATGTTATATATATAGATCATATACAAATACAGTCGTACAATATGACGTATATATACATATCTATACATTCGAATATATCATTACCTTACGCATCCTTGTGTAGTTGCTACTATGCCTGTCTGATATGAAGACTACGTTAGGAGAGTCTTCAACAAATTCTCTCAACTTAGTAAAGAACCAAACCCAAGAGTCATGATTTTCGCGGTATACAATTCCATATGCAAGAGGGAAGATTTGGAAATTCTTGTCTTGACAATAAGCAGATAGGAGTGAACCTCCAAATCTAGATTTAAGATGTATACCATTTACAACAATAACCTTCCTCATGAATGGGTATCTTGTTATTGAAGCACCAAAAATATGAAACTGTACTTGAGTCGTTGTCTGTCCAGTTCATCATGAGTAACCTCTAAATAACACAAGCTCCCTCGATTGGCTTATAGGAGCAACGAATGGTAGTTTGGTAATAAAGCATAGTTCCCTACTACTGATCCCAAGGTTTTCTTCATGGCAATCTCTCTTGCTCTCCATTCCTTCCAGTATGAGATATTCACGTGATACTCATCCAACAGATACTTGCGGATCGCACCAACTTCCGGGAAACTATGTAATCCATAATATTTAGACTTCATAGTTTCCCAAATCACTTTCGTTGTGGCCAATTTATGAACATTTTTTTGATCTTCCGTCGAACAAGTGTAAGTTAATGCAGTCTGCTGGATCTGGAATGTATGTATCTTATCTATAGATGTCGCGTATACTCGCCATGAACATTCTTGAAAAATGCATAGTAATACTATACATTTAGGAGTGGATCTTTCACATCAAAAATGAAACTTCCGATTGATTGCGTATATAACCATTTTGATAAGGCAAAATATTTTGAACTTAAAGATTCGACCTACAAACAACTTATCACCTTCATAGTTGACGTCAAACAAAGCAACATCAACGTCTGCATAGGTGGAATTAATTAGAACATTCTAGATGGTCTATACGTATAGTATTGCTGTAATATATTTTACTCGTATGCTATGTTACCTTCCATACAAACGTTGTTGAAAATCGGGAGTGTATCTCTCCAAAATAGCATTGGATCATTGCTTGTATCATTAACGAAGTCATTTAAGGTCTTCATTTTCCTCGCAGCAAAACAATATTTGTACATGACATAATGTCTTCAACACCATCATTATCGTTTGAATAGAATTATGTCGAATCTTTCGATACCATGTTGTTGTTTGATGATTCGCCTTTTATATTTGTAGACACCAGCTGGTGATTAAATGATTGTATCGAAATCTCTTCATGGTTGCTTTCTAAATCCAATAAAACGGCACCTACAAAGTTTTGAGTATCGCCATCGAATGACACATCGGGTAATGCATCACTACTATCCGGTATAATAATTCCACATATAGTATTAACTCCTCTACAATCAGTGGGCTTATCATCTAAAATGGCCAACGTTACGTTTGTGTAAGTACCATAAATGGCATCCAAACCATCACCTTCAGTATTTCTGGAATCATTAAGTAGACTTGTTGAATCTGGTGGAACTACTATTGCCGTCTCATCCCTTCTTGGCGATATGCGAGTTCTCTTTGGTTTCGTGACAGAAATAGTTACATAGTGATAAATTGGTTTAACCTCTCTGACTAAGTTGATAAAAGTCTCTAGGTCTTTATCATCATTAATAAAGTCAGGTCATTCTGCCTCTCTATCATCAAAGGTCATCTATTATGGCCATTGATTAGATAGATCGAGTTCTAGATCTTCAGCGTGGTCGCCTAATCCTGTTTTCACCTCCCTCATCATCTCATTTAGTGTCATTCCCGTGAAAACCTTAGCGTAATGTCTTAAAAACTCCTAGAATTCCTCGTCAAAATACCATCCACCTTTGGGATCCTAGCATCATATCCATATTATCGGGATCATCCTGATTTCGGATATGTGTAACTATTAGTAAGTTGCTATGACTATACTATTCAAATTCAAAACAGAATTTCGATAGAAAATACAATTCTATAAAGCATAATAACGAAATATAAGAAACAAGTGATTACCGTGGATGAATCAAAATCAGAGCTATTGGCACTTGGAATATCTTCGAAACCTGACATTTCCTGTCTGAACTGAGTTATGCACGAGATCGATATCTATAGTTTGGAAAATATGTATTTGTATAACATAACTATTTTAAAAATATTTTTAAAATAATTGTATTTATATTTAAAATGGTATTTGATAGTAAGTAATAGTTATTGATGTGATTGTTATAGTTGTTCAACGTAAAGACTATGTATGTAGCTATAATTGTATATTACTTTATAAGATATCGAGAATGACATCATCATGTTGACTTATTATGTGTAACACACATATAAGTGACCTAGGTAATTAGTATTGTTCTAATTAGAATTGTTACTTAGACTGTAGTGTTTTCAATTTAAAGTTAATGAAACTATTGTCCATTTTGTCAACTGATTACGTCAATTATTTTTTTCTAGTTGGACGAACTAAGACACATATATTCGAATTGTGTATATATATATATACATAAGATAAAAATTAGTATGAAGGTCACGTCGTGTCTTGTATATATTGAAGCTGTTTTATAATTGGATGCAATCCAACAGTAGTTGTGATAAGCCATGTATTTTGTTGGTATCAGAATCAGCCGATCCGTTCTATGCGTTGGTACCACATATCAGTTAGTAATAATTAGGTAGTAATGCTAAATGAATAGGGTTATCATATAGGTCATCGATACATGTATAGTCAATAGCAATAGATGTATAGTGCATTGTTAAAAACTATTAAATATACATGTGTAGCCGTGATATATGTTCGACTTGTATGTTTGGCCTCGTTTCAAACATATAACACGAATCATATAGCATTCCATATATTTAAGAAAACATATGTCAAAGAAACTGCAATATCTAAAGCCTAAATCCAATATAGAATACTAAGTTCATTCAGACATGCTGCTTAAAACTTAGTTATACGGACATTCGTCATATATGTATTCGGTAGTTCATGTAATATAGTAAGTTCTATGTCTGAGGGCGGCTCCCATTATTATGACAGTTAAAATAATTATTGCCTTCATTATCTAACACTCGCTGTGATGTAGATCTATTTTATATTAGATTTTTGCATGAAGCTTTGTTATGTCCTACATAAAGGCATCATGTGCACCTTCTTTTGGTCTTCTTGTGCTTGCGCTAGATTCATAAACACCATAATAAGATTCTACACATATAGACTATCTATACATAATGTATTACTGTAATAATTAATACCTTGAAATCTCATGTCGATGAAATCCTGAGCTTCTTTGGTCGGCTCGGTGGACGCCTTACTGATGGAGGAAGGATGGTTGGCCCGTTATCCTCGTTATTCAGATTCAATAACTCATCGTTGACAGATGGAATTGGATATATCTTCTCATTGTATGCGGATATCCAAGAACTAACTAGATACAGAACAAATACAAGGGCAGGTATTGATACATTAAGGCAACTTGCGCATGCAATTGCGTGGGAGCAAGGAATCCCTAGAGTCTGGTACACAGCGCATGAACACCTGTATTCACCTAAGTGAACATAGAAGCAATCACCATATTTGGATTGTACCTGAAATTCTAAACGACTAATATTTCGAACCGATAACGAAGTTGAATCCTCAAAGTTAGTATTAACGATTGCTGCTACTCTGGGTGTCAAAATCCCAGTGTGTCGGATAGCTAATTCTCTGCGCAATGCAAACCAGCTCATGACGATTGTCCGGATGTATTCTAGCATACAAATGATGGGATATTCACGAGCCTCTTTTATCATAGCATTTCAAGATTCAGCTATGTTACTATCCATTATATTGTACCGACGCCCTTTGAAATGAACATTGCTCCAGTGAAATAATCATGCCATTCATTAGAATCAGTTAATGTACTATGACTAATAGTACATATAACATAAGATAGAATTTGAATGAAAGTATCACTTATATGTGATAGATAGTATAGTATGTCTGTACAATATGGTGCTGATATAATATATTATAATCCACATTATTATCACCTATGTCAATTATGTATGAAGCACATTTCAGATGAAAGTTCTGAATCTTGAAAAATATTTTATTAAACTTAGACAATGTATAAGCCCGGGCTGCTTTTGACATTAGATTTGCAATGGCCTTTGGCCTGAACCTTGAACGTACATTCCTCCATAGATGTATAGTGCATGCACCATACTCTAATAACGGATACACCTACATTGAAGTATTCTTTATATTAAGTCTACACAAGCATAAAAACATACTATAGCTAATGTGTAGTAATGTCATATAGAACACATTGTATATAATTGGTACATTTGCTATTACAGTGTAAATGTTGTTGTGTCTGTCGGAAATGAACACCAAATCTATTGAGTCTAAAACAAATTCTTCCATTGCATAGGTTAATGGAAAAATTTGGAAATTTCCATCTTGGCAGCATGCAGTTAATAGGCAGCCTCCAAAACGAGTTTTCAAGTTTGTGCCATCTACAACAACAACTTTACGCATGTGTTGATATCCTATGATTGATGCTGAGAATGCAATGAAGTTGTACTTAAATCTGCGCATTCCTCATTCTTTGTTATCAAGCTCCAAAAAACACAAGCTTCCAAGATTCGCAATTTTCAACCTATCATGATTCCATGGTAATAGAGAGAAGCTCCCTGCAGCCGAACCTAATGCCCCCTCCATGGAAATTTCTCGTGTTTTCCAAGCTTTCCAGTACGATACACTGACGTGATAATCATCCAGTAGAAACTTTCTAATATCTCCAGCATTTGGCCCCTTTTTGATCCCAACATACTTCGATTGCATAATCTCTCCGATAACTTGGGTAGAAGCTAGCTTATAATAATTTCGTCGGTCATCGAATGAACAAGTGTGTGTTAGAACTGCTTGGTGAATTTGGAAATGACCTCTTGCATCTACACGTTTGGAATATACACGCAAATGGCAAGAGGATGCGATGCATTTTAGTAGTACATACCTAGGACTGGATCGTGCAGTACAGAAATAAAAATTTTGGTTGATTGCGTATATAGCAATTTTGATCTTGCAATCTGTTTTGGATTTATAGACCCTTCCAATGAATACATTGTCTCCCTCATAAGTCACGTCGAACATTGTAGAATCAATGTCTGCACAATTACAACCCCGTAATAAATAACATGTCTACCTGAATAGAAATGACATATGCTGCATAGTCCTATACATGAATAATTGCTATCATCTAATCTAGAAAAACAAGTGAGTATACAATCGGTTATGTAAAATACTCGATGATTTGTAGCCTATGAGCTATTGGATTTAACTAATCATATAGTAATACTATAAACGTACCTTCCATATCCTCATCGTTAAACACTGGAGGAGCATCCCTCCAAAACAACGTTAGATCAGAACTACAATCATCGTTAGCATCATCAATCCAATAAAGTTGCTTATTTGGATGATTAATAAAATTTCTGGAACTTCGCATGTGTAGTCCTTCGATGGCCGTTGTTTCATCATTTATTTCTTCATCAAAATCAAGCTTGATTCTTTGCAACTGATCTGTGACTGATACGCTACAACTGATCTGAGACTGATCTGCGACTGTAGCAATGCCACTAATCTGCGACTGAACTTTTGCAACTAAGATGCAACTGCCGCAGTAGTCTCAATTTGCTACTGAACTGGTAGTCTCTAAATATACATGTTTGTCACTGAATTGATTTAGTAGCAAATTAGTCACAATTTGATACTACGTAATCAATAGCAAATTCAGTTGCAAATTGAGACTGAAAGATTAGTCTCAAATCAGTCGCAAATTTGCAACTAATAAGTGACTGATTATTTTAGCGACTAAGACTTTGCGACTGATCCTGCAGTCTCAAATTAGTTGCTTTCTTGTAGTGATAGTAGGGGATCAAGTTAAGAGGGAGGTGCGTCAATTCTTCGAGTCCCGGACTCTATCGCCGGACTGGAATTATACCCAAATATTTCTTATCCCTAAGGTGTTAAATCCGAAGAAAATGATTGATCTAAGACCGATTAGTTTATGTGCAGTCTCATATAAAATCGTCTCAAGGATTCTCATTACACGATTGAAGAGGTTTCTCCCACAACTAGTTTCAGAAACACAAAGTGCTTTTGTGGCGGTGAAACTCATCTCAGATAATATCTTGATTGCCCATGAGATGGTACATGCTTTGCGAACCAATCCGAGGTGTAGTGATGGTTATATGGTGATAAAGGCGGATATGTCGAAAGCATATGATAGAGTCGAATGGGGGTTCTTGGAAGAGCCGTTCAAGAAGATAGGGTCTAATGAGACATGGAGTGGATGGGTTATGGAGTGTATTTCGTCAGTGACATATTCAGTAATCTTAAATGGCAAATCACATGGTCTCATAAAAACAGAGATGGGTATAAGACAAGACGATCCAATCTCACCGTTTATATTCATTTTATGCGCAAAAGCTTTAGTCCATGTGATGAAGAGAACTGAGGAGTTAAAAAGGATAACATGTCTACATATATCAAGAAGTGATCCATTAATTCAACAATTGTTATTTACTGATGATAGCATTTTCGTTTGTCGATCAACACTTAAAGAGGCTAGTGAAATTCTTCATTGTTTGAAGCTCTATGGAGAAGCCTCTGGTCAAGAGATTAACTTTCAGAAGTCTGCGATTACATTTGGATCTAAAACGGATCCGATGATGAAGAGATTAATGGGGCTGTACATGGGAATAACTCAGGAAGGTGGAGTGGGTAAATATCTTGGTCTACCCGAATGCCTTAGTAGTTCAAAAAGGGAACTTCTAAGCTACATCACGGACAGGCTAAGCTTCCGCCTTGGAGGTTGGTCCGAGAAATGCTTGTCTTTGGGTGGTAAAGAAATTTTGATTAAGTCTATGGCTCAAGCCCTTCCGGTATACGCCATGTCATGTTTTAAACTCACTCAACATCAATGCAGAAAGCTAACAAGTGTAGTCTCCAACTTCTGGTGGAACGGTAAGGACAACAAGCGCAAAATGCATTGGGTTTCTTGGCAAAAAATGTGCAAGGCAAAGAGCGATGGTGGTTTAGGATTCAGAGATGTGAATGTATTTAACCAGGCTCTGCTTGCAAAGCAAGCTTGGCGATTAATCTCTAATCCAAACTCTTTAGTTAGCCGGCTCTATAAGTCCAGATATTTTGCCAATACAAACTTCCTAACAGCAAGTAAAGGATTAAGGCCTTCTTACGCTTGGAATATCATTATTTTTGGTCGAATTCTGCTACAAAAGGGTATTCTGAGATCAATTGGAAATGGGAGAGATACCGCGGTATGGAGAGATAAATGGATTTTAGACTCTGTCCCGCGTCCGCCATCACAAAGGGGCAATGTGATTGAAGATACTCTATGTGTTGCAGATCTTTTAGCCTCACAAGGCAATTGGATTTTGACCACTCTGCAAGCACTATTCGTTGGCTCAGATATCAGCAAAATTCGAGAAATTATCCCATATTCTTCCATGCAGGACGAGTGGTTATAGCCTTTCACAAGAAATGAAAAGTACACGGTTCAAAGTGCGTGTATGCTAGCAACTCAAGATCTCAGTGTGGATGTACCCATTACGCATGAATAGAGGAGGCAAAATAAGTTAAAGAATAGGATTTGGAAACTTAGAACACCACCCAAAATTAAGTTCTTCCTTTGGCGTGCTGTCTCCGAAGCTTTAGCGGTTGCAATGTGTCTGCAAACATATGGTCAGAATGTTCCCCACATGTGTGGTATTTGCAACTAAGGTGAGAAAACAATAAGTCATGTGTTGGTTGAGTGTGTGACTGCACGACAAGTATGGAATAATCTCTCGACCCTTTTCCACAGCAAGTGGATGTGTCTTTTGATCTCTATCTCGACTACTTTCTCAGATTGATAGAGTCAGCTGCGGACACAAGTTTCTCAATTAGATCAATCACTTGGGTCTTATGGCATGTTTGGAAGGCCATAAATGGAAAAGTATATGCATGTAAGGATCCAAACGCTAGCATTATTGTTCCAAGTGCGTTAGGTGATGCAGAAGAGTGGAGGCTCGCGACTGAGGAAATACAAGGAGAAGTGATAATAAGTCCTAGACTACCACATGCTGGGACATGGGTAAAGCCGAGACCTAGTACACTTAAATGTAATATTGGCGTGTCGTGGATAGGTGCAGACAAATTCTGTGGGGTCTCATGGGTGTTGCGAGACCATTTAGGGAGTGTTTTTTTCCATGCTAGAGATGTTTTGATACCGTCTCAGAATAGATGTGTGGCTGAATTCAGATGCCTCTTGTGGGCGGCTAAGAGTGTTAGACTTACACCAGCAGAATGTTGAATTCTGGTCAGAGAATAACATGATCGTGGAAGCCACAAAAGATCCAAAAGATTGTCCTATATTCAGATCTTTGTTGAATCAATGGCAATTCCTTTCATAGAAACTCCAGTCGTGTAAACTATTGACAAGCTCCGCAAAAGCAAACATGATGGCAAGGAAAATTGCTATTAGTGTCACAAAGGAACATAGATTGGCTTCCTATCTGGCAGTTAGAGCCCCGTCTTGGCTCGCTGTTGATTGTGAGTTGGATTGCCGTTAATGGCATCTTTCAGAGTTAAACGATTTTAGCCAGTTTGTGGCTACGATGTGGGCTTTTTATTCCTATTTTCCTTCAGTTGTATGTTTTAAACTCTAGTTCTTTGAGGCCTTATTAATATTAACAATACATATTTATGGTTAAATATCAATTTTTGCAACTTTTTTCATTAGAATTCCATTCCAAATAATTATGTAATTTCATGTAACATAATTTTGGTTATAGCATATTTTGTCGATCCAACAATCCAACACAAGAATTAAACTTTTCTAACCAATTATTCACCAAAGTCATAATCTAGTCAAATTCAATTTAATCATTTAGTTTTTTATATTTATGAGAAATTTTCAATTGGGATCAACTTTTAAAGATTGAAGTTACTAATTTTTTTGGTATTAACTGGATTTGAAAGATTCAAATTCTTGTTAATATATGTTCTAATGAATCTCATGAATTTTATTGAAATACCAAATGACATTATTTGAGAGATTTGTTCAAAATTCTTCTCCCACAGTCGGAGTCCCAAATAGAAGCAAAAACAAAGGAGACACATTTCTTCATTATTTAAATGTTTATAATAGTTTTTTTTTTGTTGATTAAATGTTTATAATAGTTATTAGATCTAGGATTATAATTAGTTTAGAATTAGGTTTTAGTTAGGTTTAGAATTCAATTAACTTATATAGATTATGTACTATGTTTAGATATTATTCTAATTTAATTTTAGATCTAACCGAATTAATGCCCTTTGGTGAAGGAAGAAAATAAATAAATAAAAATTATAAGTTAGATCCGAATAAGGACAAGTAAACATACGTAAATTCCACATCGAAAATTATCTATTAAAATTCTACATTGTATTAACAACAAAATTTTGCAGTATATTTAAGAAAACATTTACGAGAGAAACTAGTTCATTTTCTTTGTCAACAACTTGATCGATAAAACTCGATCCATAGCCTAAATACATTAACTAAAATTGCGTGGGATTTGAACTCACAATATGGTCCCAAATTAGATCAGCGGCAAACCAACTGGACCACCTACTTATTGGCGAAAGAAGAGTTAATTAAGCTATTGGATTGCCGGTTTTGGCTTAACCCAATATATTTTACTGAATATTTTTTCGATTTGTAAAATTTGAGTAATGTAAGAAAAAAAAAAAACTGTGTCAATTTAAATCACACACGACAAACAAAAATTTGAACAAGTGTTAGACCATCTCCAACCACAGACGGCAAACGCCATATATGGTGCAAATCTTCTCAACCCAACAACATTTTTAACACCAAACACCAAATTTTGGTGTTTTGTGAAATAGTGGTGTTGCACTATTCACAAAACACCAAATTTATATTATTATTTTAATATTATAATAATATTAAATATATTATTTATTATAATTAATTTTGAGTATTTTACTTGAAACTGATTGAATCCGACCCGAATATCTGAATGCTTAGAACTAATTAATATACTTTAAAGTATTATAAATTTTGTAACTAGAAAGAAATATACCCTAAAATATTTCAAATTGTAATTAATATAAAATAATACATATTTAAATCAACAAAAATTAAAATACCTAATTAAATTCAATTCAAATACAAGAAACATAAAATTACAAAATTTTGTTGTTACATTAATGAAGTTCAATTCAAATACTAGAAACATAGTGGTAAATTTAATAATTTAATAATAAAGAAAATGTTAAATTTAATAATATAATAATAAAGAATATTTTTTTTGGTGTCAGATTTGGTGTTGTGGTTGGAGATGAAAAATAAAATAGAACATCAAAATATCAAACTTGGTGTTATTTTTACACCAAATTTGGTGCATGGGTTAGAGATGCCCTTAGTCAAGAAGTGTGTGTACGGAAGGAGCCAAGGCAACATATCAAATCAAAGTTTGCAAAATCCAAGTCTTTTAACCCTTTTGACCTCTCATTATTTACACAAGTAAAATCGTCTCTCCAGCTAACTCCATCAATGGTATTATAGTCATTCTCCAAACAGTGAGATTTTTCAAAATACGATTGGAGATAGATGCTCACTTTTGATGTATGAATAAACCCTAAAACTTCACAAACTTTTCATTAAATCAAAAGAAAGAAAACGCCTTCTTCTCATTGATTTTAGAAGCTAATCACTATTGCAACTCTCTTTATGTACTTCACATTAACCTCTCTCGCAAGCGTTACTTCATACAAATCTGGACCACGAACATTGTTTTGCCAAAATAACAAAGAAGCTTAAAATTATAGCTATTGCTTCGATCCTAGCCGCGAGTATGATCAGTGTTTTGTTACCATTGTTGACCCTCGGGGTTCCAACCTTCTTCGTCTTAATAATTTCAAATGTGCTGGGAGAAATATAAATAATGGGCCCTATAAATTTTTTTTGATATTTATAAATCTTATATGATGGATTCACTTAATAAAAAAATAAGAAAAAACTATTTAAAATATTGGTGCCTATAATAAAGAATAAAAAAAACCCCCTAAATTAGTAGTCTATTAAATAAAAAAATTAAAAAAAATCCTACAAATGTTGGTTCACTTAATAAAAGATTAAAAAAATAGCACTTAAAAATAGTAATCCAACTCCATGTATTAGCCAGGAGTTTATATGCATGTATTACCTTACTGGTTTTACGATCTCAACTCCACTTGTTTGCAAAAAATTACGTTATCGCTATGGTCTAGGCTTGATCACATTAACGATGGATCTTATGCCATGAATTGGTGGTATACGAAAAGAATGTCAAAGCTGCAAGCAAATGTCGTCGAACCCCTAGAGAATGGATTAAATGAGTTGGAGAAAAAAAACGGGATTATAGCTGATCGACGTCACAATATTTCAACTTCTTAGGCATAAAGTCATTATTCTTGTAGGCTAAATTTTTTTTCACTGGAAAATACTATATTGATAACCTGAGGGCGGAATATGGTGTTTGAATATATAATCACCAGAAAAATCTATATAACTTAAGGCCAAACAAAGGAAGTTTTTAGAAACTAGCCCTAAAAAAAACTAAACTAAGACCCTAGAGCCCGAAATCTGATAAGTGCTACCTCGAAACCAATGATCAATGTCAAATATGCAGAAGGAAAGTAAAACTGTTGACGAGACCTCCTATGACCTATGACGAATAAGAGTACCTCAATACTGAAGAACATGCTTCTAATCCGGTAAAAGTGAATCCCATGTTGAATGAGAAGAAAACGTTGGTTTGATAAATATCTAAAGTTTGCTAAAATATTGTTGTGGTCTCAGAGCATTGTTCTTCTTCTACACTCAAATTTCTTCAAATATCTTCCGCTAATCTTCAAATTATTCTTGAATCTTTTGTTTTCTGCTCCGATTTCTCTTTCTCTTAATGTTTCGAAGCTCAATTTTAGCTCAAATGGTGAGAAGGGGTGGGAAAATGAGAACGAGGAACTCAAATTTCGAGATTGAGGTCTCTGAAGCTCAAACTCATCGCGATAATGTTTCTTCAGATGATATGGATGAATATGCGAAGAAACAACAAAGTATTATAAGATCCAAGTCGCATCTTCATACTCGATCTACTTCGCCGAACACCGATTCGTTTGACAGCACACATAGTCCGTTTTTCTTACACTCTGCCGATCATCCAAGTCTGTCTATTTTCTCTCATGTTCTTGATGGATCTAATTACAATAGTTGGTCAATTGCAATGCGTATAAGCCTTGATGCGAAAAACAAGTTGAGTTTCGTTGATGGTAGCTTCTCTAGACCTTCTGATACTGATAGATCTTTTAAGATATGGAGTAGGTGCAATAGTATGGTGAAATCTTGGTTGTTGAATGTGGTGAATCAAGAGATATATGGCAGTATACTGTACTATCAGGATGCTACAGAAATGTGGGATGGTCTATATGGCAAATACAAAGTCAGTAATCTCCCACGCAAATACCAGATATAACAAACTGTCATGAGCCTAAAACAAGGACACCTAGACTTATCAACATACTATACACATAAGAAGACTCTATGGGAACAACTTGCTAACATAAGATCATCTCCTGTTAAGAAATGTAATTATGATCAAGTCAAGGAACTTCTTGAAGAAGCTGAAACTAGTAGATTTATCCAGTTTCTTATGGGACCTTAATGACAACTTCAACACAATCAGAGGTCAGATTCTCAGTATGAAACCTCGTTCAGGTCTGAGTGAGATATAAAATATGCTTGATCAAGATGAAAGTCAGAGAGTTGTTGGTCATGAGACTCGTCCTTCATCCAATCCTTCTGCTTTTCAAGCTCAGTATAATCCACCAGATTCATCTACAATTTGTTTCACACAAGGAGGTCAGAAACCTAAGTGCTTTCATTGTTCTAAATTGGGACATACAGTGGACAAATGCTACAAATTACATGGTTATCCACCAGGTCACCCAATGAGAGGAAAGAAGTATGTAGTTTCTATAGAGAATGTGACTGCTACAACAAATATGGTTTCTGATCTGCAACCAGATGGAGGACAGGACAATATGACCAAAGACCAAATTCAAACTATGATCTCTTACTTGAGTACTCGTCTTCATTCTTCTGGTAGCACATTAGGCCCTGATAATTCTCATGCTTCGACTTCAACCTCTGCACTAGTTGTCACCCAGATATCTGGTACAATTCTCTCTTTTAGAGCTAAGTCTCATTCTAATTCTTACTATGGCATGTTAACTTCTTCTATATCTCATGGAACTGAACTGTCTACTAGTGATTGGGTTATAGACTCTGGGGCTAGTCACCATGTTTCTTTCAATAGGCACATATTCACCACATACAAACCTTTAGAGAATAACTATGTTACCCTTTCTAGTGGCCAAACTTTGAAAATAGAAGGCACTGGTTCTGTTCATTTGATTGATGTTATCTCTCTCCACGATTTTTTGTATATTCTTGTTTTCAAGTTCAATTTGTTGAGCGTTGGTATGTTGACTGATTTCAATAATTTTGCTGTCACATTCACTTCTGATACTTGTTGCATTCAGGATCGTTCACAGGGATTGATGATTGGTCAAGGTAATCGTGTCTCGAGTCTATACATTCTAAGTGTGCATAGCTCGCATAGTGCTTTATTGTCAGCAGGTACTGCTCCTATCTATTCTAGTCTCCATGTTGATCATTCAATATGGCATAGAAGATTAGGACATCCTTCTAGTTCTATTCTTGATTCTCTTTCTAGTACTTTGTTGTTGTTAAAGGTTAAAAACAATGAAAAGATTACTGATTGCTGTCACATTTGTCATCTTGCAAAACATAAACATCTTTCATTTCCAATATGACAAAACATATGTTCTAAACCTTTTGGACTGGTTCATATTGATTTTTGGGGTCCTTTCTCTGTTCCTATTGTTGATGGATTCAAGTACTTTTTAACTAAATTTTCCCATATGCTTCAGACATGAAAGATCACCGGCAATATATGAGAAGGATGTAGCTAACAGACATGAAAGATAACTTATATAAAAATGGTGTAGATTATATATAATTTACATGACAACGATAAAAAGGAGAATCATTAAAGACATGTACGAAATAACACATATATAAGGCATGAAACAAAGATCTAGCATAACCCGTTAAAAATCTGCATCTAATAAACTATTATTAATAAAATTACAACTGTAAGAAATCTCAACAAATAAGACACAATGCTACTACTGTAACATATAATTAACTATGATAATCTACTATTTTATTTAATTATGTACATCACATGTATATTATTATTATATGGCAGAGTGTTACAACTAAAAAATTGGAAAAAAATTATATAATACCTTTTGCCGATCCGAAATAAGAGTGCACCCATCACCATCGCCTAGATTAAGATCAGTTTTTAGATTTTGGATAAACCACAACAAACTCTCCGTGTTCTCTACTTGTACAACTCCCCAAGCTATAGGATAAATTTGGTTGTTCGCATCTCTTCCCACTGCTGTTAAAAGTTGGTTGTACGTTGGAGATTTTAAGAAACAACCATCTACCCCAAAAATGGGTCGACAATAAGCACGCCATGTACTTTTCAAAGCCTCGAAACAGACGTAGAACCTATCAAATATACGAAGACCACCATCTCCTATAGTTGTTTGAAAATCAACCGTTGAACCCTGATTAGAACTACAAAACATAAAAATTAGTAAATAACTTAAAATATTTTTCATGCATTGAACTATGTGACGTTAATTGGCGGGGAAAATGTGACATCAGTGACTTAAGTTAGCAATAAGCTGGTGACGTTAGGGACTTAAGTGAGCAATAAGTTGGTGACGTTAGGGACAAATGTGACGTTAGTGACTTCAATTAGCAAAATAGAAATTATGTTAGTTAAAAAATCTTGTTTTGTGCTACTGGATTTAAATTATAGTCTATAAACAAAACATAGTAATAAGCTGGTAAATAAATTTGATTAGCAATAATATTAAAGAGGATTCACTTACTCTAGAATTTGTAGTCGGTAATCGCTTAGTCGCGCGAACTGCTCATCATGTTCACCTTGTAGTCTTTCCAATGCTCTTGCTTTTGCTTTTTGACATTGATCATGCATTGCAACAATATTATACCTTTCGAGAATACGTTCTTAATCACTTTTGGTCTCATTTCAGGATCATTTCTAATATCATTTAGGAATAGCCTAACTATGACACTTTCCGTCAATAACTTGTTACGCCCGTCTTTAAAACAAGTGTGCTCCTCTTAAAATGTTTTAACCATCCATTTGCCCACTGCTTCTTCAAAAGAACAATATATTCTCCAGAGACATTTGATTTCACCTTTGATTGCACACCTAGCCTCTGGTTTCTTATCTCCCCATCTAGTGTATTTCACATTCCACCCTCCTTTTAATGAGTAGTCCAACACAACCTCTTTGAATTCTTATATACTATCAAATACTTGCATTATCTTCAGCTCTCCACTCCCACTTTTCCATCTCTCATATGGTTCTTCAGCTTCATAGTTTAATATTGGAGGAGTGTTTTGATCATCTTCATTCTCATTACCATTATCATCAATAAAGTCGGCCACATTCTCTTCAACACGCAATTCCTCATCATAAACACACATAATTTTCGTTCTCCTGTAAATTCCCAGCAACATCACTCTCCTCTAAATTCTCAGCAGCATTACTCTCCTCTAAATTACGAGCAACATCATTATCTTCTCTATTTTCATCATTTTCATTTTCATGCTCCATATATATGTCAATAAACTTAACCCAATTTCCTGCCCTACACATATTCTCAAAGTTGGTACTATCGTTACACAACAACTTGAGATCCTTTAACTCTTCATACCGCAACTTATACCAAATCATCTGCCCATACATGAAAGTATTCATGTCTAATAGACTATTAAACAAAGATCTCGGTGGACATTTTAAATTATGTAACTCTCCACCAGCATATAAAAGCTCACCATTGACAGTTTTAAACTTTCCATTGTAAGTAATACTGAAAATTACATCATTATTCATCCTACAATAAGAAAAAAGAAAAAATTAGTTCGTTATCGAAAAATATTGCACTGAATTTTTACCACTTATATTCCAAGAAAGAAAGAGAAAAAAAAACAGAGTTGTTCATGAAAAATACATTACACATACGAGGACATCAATATTACTAAATCTAGAGAAGGTTTGATTACTTTGCTTGCAATGTTATTGCTAACTAAATATTATTAAAATTAATTATCACTTTGTCGTTTTTGTCCACTACTCAGACTTTTATATTTTGCAACACTGACTCAGACATGTCTTAACTATAAAACAAGTTTTGAAACCAAATTACAATAAGCTTGACACAACCCAGTAAAAAAACTATGCTTTCTGTTATAATTTGGAATAGTTAGAAATTTAGAATAAAGAAAGAGAACAATTCACAATAAAGAAATTAGACACAATCGTATTTTCCAAAGACTTTGCAAACAAAACTATCTAAAACCCAAACCACATAAACACAGGAAAATATCAACTAACAACTAAGAACCTCATACATATTTATTTAGACATATCATACAAACCTGAAATGAAATTGGTTGATTATGTCCAACCGAACAGTCCCGATATAAAAACCCTAGTTTGACTGTTGGTTTCACAGTTTATACAAAGAGGCAAGTTCAATACCGAAACAAGAAAAAGAAAAAAGTGACGTGGAGATTTTTTTAATTAGGCATTCATGTTAGATGATTTTAATTATTTGGCATCCACCTAGGACCTTCTTTTATTAGCTGGCATATATATCACTTATTTTTAACGATTTTTAATTTTCTAACAGTTTGACCTAACAGTCAAACTTGTCAATATAGTTTTAGGGATACATTCAGTATTATAGGTATGAAGTTTAAATATTTTGATTATATAGGTATGTTTTCGCACAATATAAAAAATATGTACAAATTTTAACATAAATGTTATAAAACTGAAATAACAACAGCTCGTATCTGCATAAAAACCTGATTTGATTGGTGAGACACTCAGAATTCTAGAGAGATACCAAAGAGAAACTTTTATTTATTGAGTTTCGGTATTGTAAAATATGAATTTTAACTATTACATAACGTCCTATATATAGTAGTGATGATGTGGTCCACATAAAATCATATGATTGACACATATGCTATGATAATACACTTAATATGTCGAGTCATTGAATTCTTGCTTGACACATATCAAGTTTGGTGACTCTAACTTGATGAGCAAGTTTAATATTATGACACTCCCCCTTGGAGACCATCGTCACTACTGCTTCTGCGTTATGTCTTTATCTTCTTTTGTTGTCTCGTTAAAAACCTTTGTTGGAAAACCTAGTAGAAAAAACCAGTAGAATGGAAAAAGAGTACAACAACGCAAGCTCCCATTCGAATGATGGAGATCACTCTTTATACATCTAGTTGATGGTGTATTCCAATATAGTGGACATCTTATTCCAATATCTTCATTGTCCTTCGTTGTCTCGTTAAAACCCGTTCTTGGAAAACTCGATGGAAAAACCATAGGAAGGGAAAAAGAGTACAACGATGCAAACTCCCTCTAGAATGATGAGGGTTGCACTTTACACATCTTGTCGAGGACGTGTTTTATTCTTATAAACATAATCTTTTATGTCTTTTGTTGTCTTGTGTTGCCTCATTAAAAACCTATCCTGGAAAACCCGATGGGAAAAACCAGAGAAAGGGAAAAAGAGTACAACAACGCATACTCCCCCTCAAATGTTGAGAATCACATATTACACATCTTGTGTTCTTCCAAAATGCCTTATGCTATTTTGTGTACATCATGCTTTTTAGCTTCTTTCTGCTTTCTAGGATTCTTATCCTTCGAACCTACATGCCTACCACGCTTCAAGTGGGTTCTAGATTCTTGTGTATCATCTGCTTTTCCATTTTTTCTATGGTATTTCAATCCTAGCAGGAACATTTGCAGCATGTACATGTGACCTAATCACTGTCTTAGTATCATTCGATATCTTTTCCTATATGGTTATTCTCTCCCCCTAGAACTAGATATACTTTTTCATTAAAGTGACAATCGACACACCGTGCCGCAAACATGTCACTAGGTTGTGGTTATGGGTACCTTATAATTAAGGGAGAATCACAACATATATTCCTAACATCCTTTATGGTCTCATCTTTGTATGTTTTGGAGGTGCAATACGTATACCGCACAACCAAAGATTCTTAGATGGGAGACATTTGGTTCACGACCAAATGCTAATTGTAGTGGAGAATATTTATGGTGTGCACTCGGCTTTATCCGAGGTCCCCATACTGAGGTTGGAAGTTTTGATCTCATGATCAATGGTCTTGTAATCCATTGCAGACACTTAATTAATGGTTTACCCAAACCATTTTGTGTATGAACATGTGCTACAAGATGTTCAATTTCTATCCCGGTTACCATGCAATAATCATTGAATGTCTAGTATGTGAATTTACCAACGTTGTTTAGTCTAACTCTTTTAATGGGATAATTATATAGCTAAGTTCTTAGCTTGATTATCTGAGTTAAAAATCTCGCAAAAGTCCTATATCGAGATGATAATAGACAAACATGCAACCATATGCAGTATGGTCCATGTGGTGGATATAAATCCACAAATATCACCTTGAATTTAATCAAGGGACTTTGGTGATTCTTTATCAAATTTTGGTTAGCTATGACCTTATGAGAACATACAACACATGTCATTTTATTACCCAAACATATCTTATGGGGTTTTTAATGAATGACTATGTGAGCTCTCTATTATTTTCGTAACATTGTGGTGCCTAGATGTCTAAGGCGATCATATTACAAAGTGAAATCTTCAAGATTTCATTTGATCACAAGGTCAGATTCAACTGCAACTATATAACCATAGTGCAAACCAGACAAAATTCTAGGATCTCTTTCCTTTAATCACAAGGTGAGATTTAACTACAACTATATAACCATAGTGCAAACCAGATAAAATTCTCGGATCTCTTTTTTTTAATCACAATGTGAGATTCAACTGCAACTATATAATCGTAGTGCAAACCATACAAAATTATGGAGTCTCTTTCCTTTAATCACAATGTGAGATTCAATTGCAAATATATAACCATAGTGCAAACCATACAAAATTCTGGGATCTTTTTTTTAATCACAAGGGGAGATTCAACTGCATCCATATAACTATGGTGCAAACCAGAAAAAATTCTGGGATCTCTTTCCTTTAATCATAAGGTGAGATTCAACTACATCCATATAACCATGGTGCAAACCAGACAAATTTCTGGTTCTCTTTCATTTAATCACAAGGTGAGATTCAACTCCATCCATATAACCATGGTGCAAACCAGACAAAATTCTGGGATCTCTTTCCTTTAATCAAAGGGTGAGATTCAACTGCATCCATATAACCATGGTGCAAACCAGACTAATTTCTGGGATCTCTTTCCTATTCTAGAGAACTGACTTCTATATACCTCTCAAGGTATATGTCCTAGAAACTTAACAAATTCTCTCTAGAATTTGGAGTATATATGGCTTTATCTATGAAAAGATTAGTTTCCACTAGGAACATAACTTTGACTTTTTTTTTTTACTTCTTTTACTCAGGTTTGCTAACCTGATATTATGTCAACAATACTCTCTATTGATTAAGAGATTTTTTTTTTATATCTCAGAATAGTATATAATGTACTACTATCTTATATATAATGTGGTAACAAAGTCACCCACATTAGAGACGGTCAAACCGATCATTATACTAGTATTTAAATAAAACTTAAATATTCGGTAGTTTTATATGGGAACCAATTCACCCATATTCAAGCGGTGAGCCGGCTATTATAACATTATTTAAATAAAATTTAAATATTTGGTAATTTTATATGGGAACCTATTTACCCATATTCAGGCGGCAAACCGACAATTATAATAACATTTAAATTAAATTTCAAATGAGCATTATTCAGCATTTAAATTTAAATGAGCATTTTAATAGCGTTTAAATTTAAACTAGAATTCTAACCGCATTTAAATTTAAACTACCATTTTAACAACGTTTAAATTTAAACCAACAACCTAGCAGCGTTTAAATTTAAACTAGCATCATAACAATATAATTTTAAATTTATATCGATCGAAAAATGATCGTGCTGATAACGTGTTATAAAACTAAAATAACAATAGCTCGGATCGGTATAAGAACCTGATTTGGCCGGTGAGACACTCGGAATTCTAGAGAGATAAACTCTAGACAGATATCAGAGAGAAACTTTTATTTATTGAGTTTCGGTATTGTGAAATATGAATTCTAACTATTACATAACTTCCTATATATATAGTAGTGATGATGGGGTCCACATAAAATCATATGATGGACACATATGCTATGATAATACACTTAATATGTCAGAGTTATTGAATTCTTGCTTGACACATATCAAGTTTGGTGACTCAAACTTGATGAGCAAGTTTAATATTATGACAATAGACATATTGTTCGGATATGAAAAATCCGTTTTCTCAACAAGTGTTAGTCAATGAGTGTGTGTACGGAAGGAGGCAAGGCAACATGACAAATCAAAGTTTGTAAATCCAACTCTTTAACCTTTTTGACCTATCATTATTTACTGGCACAAGAAAAATCTTCTCTCCACTAATTACAGCAATGGTATTATAGTAATCTCCAAACAATGAGATTTTTAAGGAATTCAGTT
>WJSH01001430.1:1069-14400 GCA_009757365.2 Lepidium campestre | reverse complement strand
AATAACTAGTACATATAATAAGGTTAATTTGAAACAAAAATAAATAAATTTATTACAAAAAACCCCATAAATATTTGTGTTTATATGAAACACCCTCAAACTTATTGAACTTAAAAGATCTCAGTCTTATAAGAGAACCGAGAACAAGAGATGTAAGTATAATCGAAGAAATAAGTGTATGTATATATGAAAGAAACTAGATCGGAAAAAAAGAAAAAAATGAAAGGACCTTGATTTTATCGATGAGGATGAGAGCGAGACCAGAAGTGTCGGCAGAGGAGCCACGTGGATCAGAGTCGAGAAGAGAAACACATAGATTGAAGTCTGGTGTCTCTTTACATGTTTCCTCTATTATACTTCCTTCACTTACCATCACCATCATCATCACCATCACAATCATCTTCATCTTCTTCATTTTCACTCAAGAATATCTTGATTTTGGTGAAGAAGAACAGTTATATAAGTATGTGAGTGTGTGTTATAATGATTTGTCTGTGTTGTGCACGTCTCCAATACATATAATTGAATTTATGATATACAAAACGAGACAAAAGTATAATAGTTTCACACAAAAGTATAATAGTTTCACACAAAACGAGACAAAAGTACTTTTTTTTTTTGTTATGTGTCAGCATCACAATTAATTTCTAATATCAAAACTTAGTTCTTTTATGATTTAATTTTTAATGTAGAATTTTTTTGGATCGAATTTTAATGTAGATAATTACATAAATTATCAAGTATAAATAATATATTCTGTTTGCTTTAATTGAAGATTATTTTTATTTAGTTTGTTTTTAGATAAACATAATTTAAAAAATTTGGATTAGATAATTACATATTCTTTAAAATATAACTAAAAATAAAATTATAAAAAAGTTCGATATTATTGTTGTTCATGTTTTGTAGATAAAACAAGTATATATATATATATATATATATATATATACCAAATTAATTCATATATAAACTATAATTTTAAAATATAATATTACATTTGTTTTAAATTAATTCACTTTAAATTTAATTTGTATATTTTAAATTAATATGTTTATTTTGAAGGAAATATAGTTATCTGTTAAGTTTTAAAATTATCCAAAATTTATATCAAATTTTTTATTAGTATTATTTATATTTATTTTAACTTTTTAAAGATAAAAATAATTTTTCATATTTTTCATAGTTATCCTAATCTTTGATTCATACTCCTATTTAAACATTATATTCTCGTCTATATAAAAGAATAAATGAGACTATAAAGATTATTTAAATCAATTATAATGGTTTTGATCAATGAAAATATTAGTATAAACTTGTGTGTATAATATTAAAATAAGATATAGTTTAAATTTTTATATAATTTTATTTAAAAAATGAAACTAATGATGTATAACTGAAAAGCTACATATTGATAAATCAAAAAAGATTGACATTTTTTTTAGTATTGCTATAAATGACATTTTCGTATAGAAAAATCATGTGTATGAGAAACATTATTGAATTGTTTTTTTTTGTGTTTTCTTAAACGTTTGAATTCACATGCTTAAGATAAGACAATAAATGTGAAATGTTTTTTTGTTAACTGCCAAAAGATTATATTAATTACATTTTTAACTCTTAAAAATTGTTTTAATAATATATAAGATATGTGTAATATGATTTGTTAAATGTAAGTTCAATGAAAATAATTATATAATATATTATTTTCATGAAATATATATTATTTTATTTTTAGAAATTTCATATATTTATAAAATTTGTATTTCATATATAAAACTGATGTTATTTTGGTGTTTTTTTTACCTTCTGTATATTTGTAAAAAGTTATTTGTTAATGTATAATATAAAATATAAATATAAATTAATTGAATTAAATTTTTTTCCGCACGCATGTGCGGGAGAATCACCTAGTTATATATGGAAATGTTAGATTATGATTTGAATATTAGCTGTAATGATTTGAATTCACAATTTTCTATATATAAATATTTTAAGTGAAATACACAAGTTTTTAATAAATTAATTATCTCTCATATTACTGTTTAGTAAGGAATTGTTTATTAGATATTCCACTGTTACCCCTATTCTCTACATATAAAATTATATTTATATAATATCTTCTAGAATCATATCTATACAATACATGTTTAGAAGTTTAGGTACGCGTTTAACACAATAACATATATATTTCCTTTTGTTTACTCGGAACTTCATTGTCGATATTATTTTTTCCGGTTGCGACTATGTTATGATTGCTATCGCATATACACGTTGAGATTTTTAGTACACATTTAGTCGTTTTAGTACATGTTTAGAAGTTTACGTACACGTTTATTTTAAATTTGTATATATCTGTTGGTATTACTTTTGTGGTCTTCTAATTGTTGTAGCTTACTATCTCTGGATTAGTAGGTTCTATAATAATGTTTTTGAATTTACATTGTTATGTTTTGGATTTTTGCGGTTGTTCTTATGTTTTGATATGTATCTCGTGTACACATTTACCATGTTAAGTATTTTTCCGGTTGTGACTATGTTTTGATTGTTATCTCATGTACACGTTTAGATTTTTTAGTACACGTTTAGAATTTTTAATACACATTTAGAATTTTTAGTACACATTTACAAGTTTAAGTACACTTTTAATTCATAATTGTATATGTCCGTTGATATTGGTTTCTTGGTTTTCTAAATGTTGTAGCTAACTATCTCGTGAATTAGTAGGTTCCATAATAATATTTTTGAAATTACATGTTTTGGGCTTTTGTGGTTGTTCCTATGTTTTGATATTTATTTCGTGTACACGTTTACCATGTTAAGTACTTGGTTAACAACATCAGATATCTATTTTCTCTGATTCATTTTTTGTGTTTTAATGCATGTAGTATATGTTTAGAAGCTTAAGTACACGTTTATCTCAAAATTGTATTTGTCTATTTTAAATTCTGGGAAGATTACACATTTGTCAATATTTAATGTTTCTCTGCATAATATCTATTTTATATTAATAGGGTGTTTTTGGTTATTAACAGCTTCATCCATCAGAGAGAACTAATTATTTAAAAACTCATGTATATTGAGGTAAATGACTCATATTTTAAAAGAAACTTTATCAAGAATTATATATTTCTATATTATATATTTTATGAAAAATTATCTTCAAACTTTGAAACGTCAATTTATCAAGCCAAAAAAGTAACTTTACTCAAAAAGCCCTTTGTGTGAAATGAGGAATAACTTGCTAGAGTTCGTTTTCTCACTTGATTTGTTTCATGAGTTGTATGTAACCTATCTATTGCACATTCTTAGGAAAGTATTATTCTTTTTGAAGACTTAAAGCTGCTTTGTCTAAAATTTTGTTGTGCTAAAAGGCTAAAACCGCAACAAATTTACATATTCTATATCAAAAACGATGATTTGTTTTTTAAAGTTAAAATTAAATTACATAGTCCGAATTTACAACTTTACAATAAATTATCACAATTTGATGATAAATGATCATAACTTTACAACAAAATATACAAATTTAACAATAAAATTAAGTTGATCAAGTGGTTGAAGATTCACACTAATAGCTTTTATGTGGCAAATTTTATTCCAATAACAATCAAGTTGAGTTGGTTTAGTTGGTTGAAAATTTCTTCGATTATTTTCTTTTTAGAGTTTGAATCTTTTCAATTGTGCAAACATTTTTGAGTACCCGTAAACACTTTAAATAGCAAAAAAAAAGTGAATTTCTATGGATCCCTCCCGAAAATTAATATGAGTTTGAGATTCTTTCGTTTATGAAAAAAATCATCTATGAACTTATAGAATTCATCTAGTTAAAAGACTCAGATTCAGCTATATATATATATATATATATAAATTAGCTACTAGTGGGATTTAAAGCACCATTAAAAATGATCTTATTGAAATTCACAACTATTTTTTTGGCTTACCTCAACACAAACATGTTTGTACATATTTTATTATACGTCCTTGATTACAAATATTATATGGTTTACTACACAAGCAGTTCATAAACCAACAAAAAAGATGAACTATGTGTTATTAATTGAATTTATCAATTTTTTACCAAATTAAATACTAAACTTTTTCTCTCTAAAAAAACCACAAACTTTTGATTAATTTTGCCAATTTAAAACCACAGTTAATCAAACTTAATAGATAGTTAAGCTATGTTAAATGTCGTTTTTTCTAAACCAAATTGAAATCCCTAAAAAATTTCCCTAATTTTGATTTTCTCTTTTGAATTCTCTCTCCATCTCTCTTATCTTCTCTGAATTTTCTTTTATTTTGCTAAATCTCTATTCATTATCCATCTCTCTTATCTATTTCAATTTATTACGTTTAAGTTATATCCATTTTCCATCTCAATTTTTATTACGTTTAAGTTATATTCATTATCCATCTCTCTTATCTATTTTTATATTTCAGCTTTAATTGAGATGAATTTAAAATTGGAGAAGGTTGGGATTCAGTTGTGTGTGGTTTGTCTGTGAAATGTGGGTGTGGATGTGATGTGACGAAGAATGTCCATTCTCAAATATTTATCTATACGGTAACAAAAAATTGATTATGGGTTTTACTAACAACAAAGTTTTCCTCATTTCTCTGCTAATTTTTTGTTGGTTGAGATAGATTAAACGTAATCAAAACTGAAATGGATAAGAGATGGAGAATGAATCCTAACAACAAATTAAGTCAGACTAACGACACTTAACAGAGCTTGACCATCTGTTAATAAAAAAATAACCGTAATTTTAAATTGGCGAATTCAACCAAAAGTTTGTGTTTTTTTCAAGAGAAAAATTTCATATTTAATTCAGCAAAAAACGGATAAGTTCAATATTATTATGCCAATTTATTAACGAAGTTAAACGAATGTTAACGTTCTGTTATTGTTCTGTTAACTTTGACTAACATAAATTTTAAATTGGCGAAGTCAATGAAAAGTTCATGGTTTTTTAGGAGAGAGAATAAGTTCATATTTAATTCAGCAAAAATGGACAAATTCAGTATTAAAATGACCGTTTTCTCGTTATTAACGTTGGGTCAGGTATTAAATTTTCTCTAACTTTCCAACGAACCAGATGTATAAATCATCGCCAGGTGGATCCAATAGCTGAAGTGTTGGAGGTGGATCTATGATCCCATCTTCGCCAATTTAATTCGTAAGAATTCACCAAAGATTCATGAAGATATTTTACTAGAAAAGGAAACTCTCGGCAGTAAATCTACCAGGGGAAAAGACTCGTCAATGATCGCAGAGATATTTCTTTAGTATCACTCAGAAGTTAAAGATGATGCGTATTTCTCCGAAAATATCGTGTTGATTCTGTTAAGATCTGAATCTGAACCGAATCCGTATAATAATGATAAATTTCATTAACTAAAAAGGAAATTAGACACTTTTGTAAAAAAGCCAACCGACCTTATGATCTATAGATAGGTGAGGTATCATGTGTTAGGGTTTCTCACGTTCTCTTTCACGCAGACAACCAATAATATTCAGAACTTTTTGCATCTTTATTTTAACCGAATTCTTACCCACCTTATTTACTTTAAATCATAAAAATACTGATTAATCACTTCTTGTATTAAATTTGGTATCAACATGAAGCTAACGTGTTAAGAAAAGCTTCATCTCAAGTTCTCAATTAATCAATGGGCTAACTTTTTTTGCTTAGCCATAGTTTTGTGAGTTGTGAGTTATATTGGTGGAGACATGACATCATCTATAGAAAAATAGGATAAACGTTAAGTCAATAATTATTTGAGTTATTTAAAACTCTCCTTAAAGTTATTCATCCTAAGCTCCTTTATTTTTATTTGTTGTTTTTTGGGCCAACGAAAGATAAGTTCAATACAAAAGGTCATTTTCATATGTTGAGACATGCATTGTATAATACAATCATTCATTCATGGTAAGAAATATAATTCAGAACCAATCGTTTTATGTTGTGATAAACAATACAAAAAGATATTAGAGGTTTATTGGAGATATCATTTTAATGAATTTACAAATCCTTATAAAATCATTTATTATTCCAACATTAATTTTAAAATCTTAATTAAAATCATGTGTTAGTGGTTCTATTATTTGTAAATTCTACTTAAAACCAACTCTTATTTGGTTCTATCATTTATAAACTGTAAATAAAATCATTTCTATTCAACACTAAGGAGGGTGAGGGTGTATTGAAACCATAATTTTAGGTGATTTTGGATTTTTATTCAAATTATATGTTATTAAACTAATGATTTCTAAATGACTTCTTTATTGAACTTACAATTTATACAAAATCATTTAAAATAATTCACATTCTCATGTAATTCAATTAATAATTTATTAAAATCATATCAAATCTTCTGTTTTTCAACAGTTACTATTTTTTTTTTAAACCTACTCAACTAGATTTTAAGAGATTTTGAGTAGTTTCTTAGTTGAAAAATTATAGCTCAAAAACTCACTCATCTAGGCGGGATTTTTTTTTAAAAAAATAAACATTTTCTTTGGCAATTTCAAATCTTCCACAGTTTTTCTCGTACCAGATTTTAAAGCTTATATGATTGAAGATGCAACTTTAGGATTTTGTAACTCTAATAGATGAAATCATGATCTTAATCAGCAATCGGATTGAGCTCCCAATGGATTCGATGGATCTATTAGGCCCATATGCCCAAATCCCCTTCTATCAGAGCCGTGTTTAACAAGTAAGAAATATGTCATTTTTGTTTTCATTCTTTTACATAATCAAAGGTCTATTTCCATAAAATTATTCATATAAATAAGAAATGCATGAAAATATAGTAATTACTATATATTATATAGTATATAGAAAGTTTGAAAATTTGAAGAGCGAGAAAAATGTCAAAAATAATTTAGAATATTTATTATATTAAAGTTTACCATTAATAAAAAAAAAAATTAACATGTTGTATTCATTTCTCTTATTTTGCGTCAGTTTTATTTTCTTTACATTCAATTGAAGCTCGTGAGTCCGCAGAGAGCCACTCACAATGCACAAACTAACTCGCCGTCGGCTACAGCTGGAAGATTAACCTGCAATCAGATAGTGTTTTCGTTTTTCTTGCTTTACGTCAATTTTATTTTCTTTACATTAAATTTTGAAGCATGTGAGTCTGCAGAGAGCCACTCGCGGTGCACAAACTAACTCGTTGCTAGCTATAGCTGGAGGATTAACCGACAATCAGGTAGTGTTTCCATTTCTCTTGTAATAAGCTACTCAAGGCTTATGTGAGGAAGCCGAAGGTTACAAGTGAAGCAGTTGAAGCAAATACTCGTTGACTTTGTTTGGGATATTTGTAATTCCCTTTTCTATTACGAATATTGTTACTCTTTACTTGTTGCTTTCTTTTAAATAAGTGTATGTGGTTAGTAGAGGAATTCATTCAAGTTGTTGAGTCATTTGTAGACGAGTCCTAGCTCGGTAAAAATTAGTGAACCTTGTACTTCCCCTCTTTCATGAAATATATAACAACCTACGGGTTTACTCGCAATACAGTAGTGAAACCTATCAAATTGGTGCTCGTGAGCTTCTTGGATCGGCGAAATCGCGACGATTAGTGATGTCTATGTCTGTTACAAGTCCGTTGAAGGTTCCATCTGATTCGGAACTTCGTCATTCCGTAGCGCACCTCACTCAAGGCCTTGGGACGTTGTCAAAGTCGGTACAAGAGGTACTCGACGATCGCGTCAACCTCACTGCACATATCGCCAGTGTTGAATCTAGCAATGAAGCATTGCTGGAGTGTATGCAGCGATTAGAACAATGTTGGTTACGGCGATCGGAGAAATCCGTGCTGGATGCTCCACCGTTAGCTCGTTCTCAACCTCAGGTACGTATTCCTTCTTTGGAACCTTGTCGTAGTACTAAGGAAACTGATTTTCCCGTTGAATCGGCTTCATCTGTGCCTTGTGAATATTTGTTGAAACGATTAGAGCTACCTGTGTTTTTGGTGTGAATACTTTTGGTTGGATCTCTCGTGTTGAGAGATTTTTAAGGATTGGCAGTTATAGTGAATTGGAGAAACTGGAGTTAATTTTGATTAGTCTCGATGGAGATGTTTTGAGTTGGTTCAATGTTGAAATGCTTCGTAGTCCATTCGTGTGTTGGCGTGATTTCAGAGCAAGGTTGATAACTCGTTTCAGTCGTGAGCATATCTACGATCTATCACAGCCTTTGTTAGTTCTTCGTCAAACTAGGGAGGTTTCTGTGTTTATTCATGAATTTGAAGATTTGTTGACTCAGGTTTCGGGGATTGATGAGGGGATTCTCGTTGGGTTGTTTATGAATGGCTTAAAACCAGAACTTAGAGAAGTGGTGAATCTTTGTAAACCCACTAATTTGCCAGAGATGATTACAGCAGCATTATAGATGGAGTGTAGCCAGCTGTATGACATGATGTCCTCTCATTATAAGCAGTCTTCCAAATTTACTTCTCTTAAGCTTTTTTTCGGGTTCTTCATCCCAAGCTTCTTGGAAAACAAAACCGGTTCCTCTTGATATAAAATCTCCTGCGAGTTCCAGTGGTTCTAAGACTGTTGGTCGATCTCATAAGCGTTTGTCTCCAGAGGAAATAGCTGAGAAACGTAAGAAAGGATTGTGTTTCTATTGCAATGGTCATTACACTTGCAATCATGACTGCCCCAACAAGTTTCTCTAGTTGCTAACCGTCGTCAATGGTTGTGAAATTGAGTTTGTGGATTCATATGGTGTTGATGTTGTTCCATTTGAGTTCCCTCCTCTAGAAAGTGATTTGTTAGCTTTTTCGTTTGAATCATTTTTTGGAATGGCAGCTCCTCGTAAAACTAAGGTTCAGGGTATGATTAAGAAACAAAAAAAACATTGAAGTTATGCTTGATAGTGGTGCAACCCACAATTTTATATCTCCCAGTCTAGTACAACAACTTCATTTGAAGACTACACCACATTCAGATTTGAACGTTCACTTAGCAGATGGGTTTGCAGTTCGTGGTTTGGGGGTATGCTTGGATGTGCAGTTCATGGTTCAAGATTTGTCTTTCACCACTGATTTTATAGCTCTCAAACTTGGCAATGTTGATGTTATTCTTGGCATTCATTGGTTGAGCAAGTTAGGTACGTGTGAGGTGAATTGGGAGCAACATTTCCTTTCTTTTGGTATAATGACAAGTGGGTTACACTTCATGAAGACCCTTCCTTACATGGTATAAGACTGTCTTTGAAGTCTTTGCGGCAACACGTCTCTTTTCAGCCTGCGTTTTCTTCCATTGAGCCAGCTCCTTTACTGATGTCCACTGTTGAGATTGTGTTGCCTCTGCCTATCGAGCAGTTGTTGACTATTTTTGCTGAAATTTTCATATCCCTTACAGGTATTCCCCCATTTTGTGGACGTGAACATGACATTCTTTTGCAGTCTGGTGTTGATCCCATTAACGTTCGATTGTATCGTTACCCACATGCCCATAAGGAGGTGATAGAGACATTGGTTAATGACATGTTAGTGGCAGAAACTATTCGACCGAGCCGTAGTCCGTACTCCAGTCTCGTGTTATTGGTGAAGGACCACTCATGACGCTTTTGTATGGATTACCGCGCGCTCAATAGAGCCACTATACCTGACAAGTTTCCAATTCTTATTCTCGATCAGCTTTTGGATGAGTTGTTTGGTGCCAAGTTATTTTTGAAGTTGGATCTTCGGTCGGGTTACCATCAGATTCGTATGAAGGAGGAAAACATTGAGAAAACTGTCTTCCGTACACATGATGGGAATTTTGAGTTCTTGGTCATGTCGTTCAGTCTTACTAATGTTCTGTCGACGTTTCAGGCCCTTATGAATGAAATCTTTAAACTGTTTCCACGGAAGTTTGTTCTCGTCTTCTTTGATGACATACTTTTCTATAGTTCGTCGTTGGAAGAACATGAGTAGCATATGCGTTTGGTTTTGCAAGTTTTTGAGAAGCAACAACTCTTTGCTAATCACAAGAAGTGTTCTTTTGCTCAGTCTACTATTGTCTGGGTCATGTGATCTCCTTTGAGGCTGTTTCCATAGATCATTCGAAGATTAGTGCTGTGCAACATTAGCCACTTCCCAAAACTGTCAAAGAACTGTGTGGCTTCCTTGATATCACGGGTTATTATTGCCGCTTTATGTAGTATTATGGGTCCTTGACAAAGCCGTTAACTGATCTTTTGAAGAAAGATCATTTCAGTTGGGGTTCGAATGCTCAAATGGCGTTTGATAAGCTTAAGGCTGCTATGATTTCCTCTCATGTTTTGGCCCTTCCTGACTTTACAGAACTCTTTGTGGTGGAATCAGATGCATCCGGCTTTGGCTTAGGCGCTGTGTTGATGCAACGTAAGCATCCTCTTGCCTATTTTAGCTACAGTTTGACAGCCTGAGAGCAGCTCAAGCCTGTTTATGAGCGTGAACTCATGGCCATTGTCTTTGCTATTCAGAAGTGGCGTCATTACTTATTAGATAAATGTTTTGTGATTCGAACAGATCATAAGAGCTTGAAGTATCTTTTGGAGCAACGTGAGGTGACGTTAGTTTATCAGCGTTGGTTAACTCGCCTCTTGGGATATGAGTTTGGTATTGGGTACAAAGCGGGTTGTGATAATCATGCTGCGGATGGGTTATCACACATTGTCAATCACCAATATCCTTCGTCTACTGCTCTACTTTTTGCTCTCACAGTCCCTTATACCTTGCAGTTATAGGACATGCATAAGGAGATTGATTCTAATATTGAGATTCAACAGCAGTTAGCTCTTTTGCAGTCTGGGGCATTGAAGAATTCCCACTTCTCTTTGGTTGATGGTCGAGTTTTCTACAAGAAACGTTTGTTCCTACCTTCGTCTTCCTCTCACATTCCGTTAATCTTGCATGAATACCATGACAGCAAGTTGGCGGTCATTCGGGGGTTCTCAAAACAATTAAGCAGATTCAAGAACTGTTTCATTGGCTGGGTTTGAAGAAGCAAGTTCAGAGGTATGTGGCAGAGTGTTTGGTATGTCAAACTCACAAATATTCGACTTTTTCACCTGCTGGTTTGATGTAACCTATTCCTATTCTTGTTCAGATTTGGGAGGATATTTCTCTTAATTTTATTGAGGATCTACCGACGTCTAATGGCATCAATGTTATACTGGTTGTGGCGGACCGTTTAAGCATTGTAATCTTTTATGGGTTTAGGGATTGATTCAAGTTTGAGAGATAGAGTTTTGATTCTCGGTAAGAGATGAGAGTGGAAAGGTGAAAGAAGTTTTATTCTCTTGTATTCAAGCTCGATTGAGCTAACAGAAAGACAAAAGATAGATAGTAGATTCCGGAGTTTTACTCCGACAAAACGTAGGATATCTACTTTAGAGATCTAAACTCGTTAAAGATTGTGTGTTGTTTTGTTTATGTTCTTTAATTTCATACACAATTCACAAGAATCAAGCTCAAACTCAAATCGAGTTTTCACAAAACTGAACCAACCAGCATAAGAGACGATGGGGTCGGTGTCGTTGGATACAGTGAGTGAAATGTGGGAGATGAAGTGTCGGTGGAAACAGTATGTGAAAGAGGTTGAAGATGGTGATGAAATAGACACAATAACTATGAGACTATGAGATAGAGGTGATAACTACGGAAAAAGTGATGAAGATACGATGAAGAAAAAACAAAAGAGACATCGTTGGATGTTGGTTCAATCTTTATTCCATCATGAACAAAAACTCCAAGAAAGATAATATAATCAAAGATAAAAGCTACTGAGATTTGTTGATAACAATTTAACTGACAAACCTTGAGGAATCCAAGGAGTTACTCCCATCTGAAATCAAACTGATTCAAAGATGGAGTAAGAAAAGTGAGCTGTGGTGTGAGAGAAGAGAGGATTCTTTCCTCATAAGGAGACCCACATTCCTGAAATTTATGAATTGTGAAAATTATAATCTATGAATGACTTAACATACGTTTTATCCAAAAATTTAAAATCTACAAACTAACAAAAATATCACAAAAAGAGTTGAAAAAATTATTTAGTGAATGTTAGAGCATCCTCATTGGTGTGATACCCATAGGGTATCACACCATTTTAATATTAATGTTTTTAATATTTTTTTTTTATTTTGGAAGACTCATAGGAACATCTCAATTTTTTTTTTTTTGCTTTTGTTGGTGTGATATCCATATAAGTATCACACTAATATAATATTAATATTTTTTATAATAATTTATTTTTTAAAATTTAGTTTTGAACTTTATTAATTTAAAAATAGAACTAATTATATAAAACATTATATTTAATTTAGAGAAATAATATTACTACACAACAACTAAAATTTTAAATATTACATAACATAATTTATAACACATAAAACTTAAAAATTATAAAACACAGATAATACTTATAACCATAATGAAATATTAAGTTTACTCTTCATTTGTTGACCTACCAAATTTTTGCCACATATGCTCAACTAAATGAGCTTTTAATTTTCGGTGTATATTTCCATCACGAAGTCGAGAAAAATGATTTGTAGTGTTTTCTTCTTAATTATTAAGAAGAGTGGTGAAATTTGTTGAGAAATGAAATGGATGGTTTCAATCCATAAGTTAATGGTGAAAGAAAGAAATGAGAGATAAAACAAAAATAATTTTGTGAAGGTTATAGTACATGAATGTATTTAAATTAGTTTTTAACAAAAATAAAACAAAGTTCTAATAAGTACAAAATATTATCACAAAAGGAGTTAAAATTAATTTTGTGAAGGTTATAGTCCATGAAATATTGAAATGTCTTAAAAATTTAACTAAAAATTAAGATTGTCAGGAAAAAAAACTTAAGAAAATCAAAATTACCAAACATTAAAACAAAGTGGAATCAAAGATAATTTAAATTTATTTAATTATGATCAAAACTAAAAAATTTAGATATATATCTTCTCTTATTTTTATTATCATTCTAAATAATAAGTTTCAACAAAAGAAATAGAACTACTAAGATAAAATCATATAATTTGAGACAATGTAAATATTAATTAACTTATAATTTAATTTATTACTTTCTAAAAATCATTTTTTTTAAAAAAAGAACATATAAATTCCAAAATCACTACAAGAATTTTACATAAAACATATATAATGGACCGAAGATAATAAACCCATCGAGTATTCGTAAAAATCTCATCGCACATATAAGGCTTCCACTAAAAGGCCCTACAAGGGATGGCCCATTTACAACTAAAGGGCAATCTTAGCCGTCCACGTGGCTGATTCACAACCATCCAGATTCACTAGAGATCAACAACTATACTTAGGATCATACA